>WWET01002296.1:14313-31629 GCA_011038615.1 Limnodynastes dumerilii
GTTGGGACGCTGGAGGGGACGTCCTCCAGCGTCCCAACGCTCACGTTACTCCTGGAGGGCGGGGGGAGGTAAGTAAATTAGGCTAGGGGGGCGGGCTAGGCGGCCATACGCTCCTGTGTGAGCGTATGGGCCGCTTCCTTACGCCGGGCGAAGCTAGGGTAGCCTTCACCCGGCGTAAGGAAGGGGCCATACGCCCGCACAGGGGGAGTGCCAGGGGGGAGTCAGCGATGTAACGCTGAGCGTTAGCACCCTCAGCGCTACATTGTTGATCTGGATCAGGCCCAGAGTGCGGATTATCCCCTATATATTTATTTTTTTTAGTTTTTGGCATTCCAATCGCATGGCCATACGCTCAAATGTGCAGAGGAATGCCTCAACGCCATCAGCTGGAGTGAGCTTAGGCAGCCTCTCTCGCTCGTGCCCACCTTTCCTCAGCTCTTTAAGCTATTCATACATAATCTGGACCTGAGTTTGTTGTCCCTGCAATTGAGCTTGTTGTCCAGTAGCCACTTCAGACAACTTTTCATACATCATCTGGAACTGAGTTTGTTGGACTTGTAATTGAGCTTGCTGACCGGCAGCCACTTCAGATAACCTTTTCAGTATTTCCTTCATGTTACCCTGTACTTCCCCTTTAAAGGTAAACTTAGGAGGCTTAATATAATATGCCACTCTCACCAGACAGTGTTACCGGACACCTGTCTGCTTTACTGGCCACTTTTAACACAAGACTGCAAACAACTTGCTAATGACACAGTGGCCCTTTAAGGCAGCTTTTCACAAAACTCTCATTAACCCCAAGTTTCCCTGTCCTCCACCACAGGCAAAAACAAAACTGGGTTAAACAGTTTATGAAGCACACCGCCTTTCTAACCCCAGGCCAGCTGCATAATGTATGCTTTAAACACAACTTTGTCAGTTTTTAAAACACAGATACAGTAGCTGTCTTACCCAGGGTTCTCTGCAGTGTATAGTTGCCAGCAGGGATGAGTCCCTGTTTGGGCGCCATTTGTGATACGGATGCACATCACATGGAGGAATTTGAAGTAAAATCTTTTATTCCATAGCAGACAGACAGCATACCAGGTAACAGCAGTGCAGCATATAAGGTCACAGCAGAATTAATAGATACATCAGACTCTTCAAGTGTTTCAGAGGTCACTATGCTAACCCAACCCCCGGCCTATCACTTGGGCAGCTATTCCGCCATCAAGAGTCCTGATTCAACTGAACAAGACAGTTCAGTTGAATCAGTCTAGGAAGTATTGTAAAAGGAGCATCTCATTCAGTGCTCTAGCGACAACAGAGTCCAAATTAAAAATCCATCTGGCTTCACATTGAAGAAGGGATTTCTCCCAGGGGTGTGGGTCTCCGGTTAGAACGGCCCAATTTTGAAAGGGCCGTTTTCTCGAGGAGGCATTGCAATCAATCCACGGAGCACCAAGCTTTCAGTGCTCCAAAAAGTTTGTAAAAATAGTCCCCACTCTCCTTTCCCTAATTCTAACCCTAACCCTCCCATCTCACTACCCTAACCCTAAACCCCCCTTCCTGGCAGCCTGACCCTAACCCTTCCTTACTTACAGCCTGACCCTAACCCTCCAATCTCCCGCAGCCTGACCCTAACCCTCCCTACCCCGCACAGAGAGTTTACTCACCTGTCCCTCGGTGCTGCGATAGCGGCGGCAGAGGGGCGGTGGAGGGATATCATCATTTCTGAAGGTGAATGGGTGAAGTATGCCAAACGGCATACTCACCCATTCTGAAAAAAAGTATTAAAATGGTAAGTATTTGAAAAAGGGACATCCGAAAAGGAACTTTCGGATGTCCCTTTTTCGCAATTCAGATTTTCTTGCCGAAGCATGCAACAGTTTCCCTATACCCCTCCTCAACTGAGCAGGCACATGATCTATCATTTTGTACCTGAGATCAGTACACAGGCTGATCAGCTAACCTTGTTTTAATGGCCTTACAGATGGCAGAACGGTGTAAGTTCATACATTCATGAAAAGTTTGGATTGTTTTCCCTATGTACAGAAACCCACATGAACATTTCACCACACACATATATATATATAGTTTTGTGCATGTCAATTTATACAGCAATGATTCAGTTCTTACCATACAAAATATAATTAACATTTGGAGCCAGATTTACTAAGGGGAAAGATAACGTGCCAGTAAAAATCACCACACATCGCCGAAGTTGAACAGCGTTTTTTTTAACTGGCCAGATTTACTAAGGGGAGAATTTCATTAGTGTGTTGGAAACAGCGATATGTGGCGTTTAGAATCGCAGCAAACTTGTGTAAAACATAACACAAAGTTTGGCAGCTGTTTATATTAAAATAGTGTTAGAGTGCAGAAAAAATGTTTCCCATTAAACTCGCAGGTGTTTACATTAAACTAGCCAGTTCATATCATACACAATATATAAATGTAGGTCACTTACTAATTGGAGTGTTTACATTTGGAGGTGGATAGCTGAATTGTCAAGGATCCAAAACTTAACTTTAAGTCCCTTTTAACACTTTGTAGTGTATTTATATGTTACAGTACTGGTTGTTTAAACACATTGGGCCTGATCCAGAACAACGCATCGGAGCGAATTTACGCGTGGCGGAGACGTAAAATCGGCTATTTGTAAGTACTGCGTATGCGCACCATAGAAAATACGCTCATTAGCGTAGCGTAATTGTGAACGCATGGGCCATTCACGTAATTGTCACGTAAATACTTACGTGTGGGCGTGCCAATTTTATGTGAGTCAACAATACGTTCGTTTTACGTGAAGTAGGTGGAGGTTTGTATGTAAAGTATACAGTATGGGCGTACTTAGCGGCGTACGTTCACGTAGTCTATACGTCCGTTAGCAGATGTACACTGTTACGCGAAAAAAAGTTAAGGTAGGGTTTGGGAAGCGGAACTCGGTGAATTACGTACATTCAAGGGGTGTACCTAGGGGAGTGTATAGAACATACGCGTGCGAAAATACATTACGTGTGGAAACGTATTTACATGAGAAAAAGTTAAGGTAGGGTTTGGGAAGCGGAACTCGGTGAATTACGTACATTCAAGGGGTGTACCTAGGGGAGTGTATAGAACATACGCGTGCGAAAATACATTACGTGTGGAAACGTATTACACACGTAGTTCTGAATCTACCCCATTATTATTTGATTTTTTTTTATACAAATATCTTTAAAATGCTGTATGCAGCAGGTTGCCACAAAATGTATACATTAATTAAGAATAACCATCAGCTGCTAGCCCTTGTAAAGTCATTTTTAAAGACATTGGACTGGATTTACACTTAAGTGTGTGATCGGTAGGCATGGATATTCATAGATTGGCACATACTTCTCCAGATAGCAGCAACATTTCTTCAAGATATATTCATTCATTATTCATTCATTCATTTTTAATAAAGAGAGTTTTAACTTTAATTTTAATTAATGTACTGTATCTTCACATTTTAGGATAGATTTTGATGATATCAAGGTATTATTTTTTTAATGATCCTGATTAGGCTAAGATAATGAAAATAACATTTTGAATAAAAATGTTTATGTAGTTCCAGATACAAGGTCTGGTCCAGCATTAATAAAGATAGATGACCTACGCATGCGCGGTATAGTGAATTCTGCATCAGAATGCAACCAACCAATGCGTTCCGTGCGCAATTAACCTCCCGCACGTAGGACGAACCCACTCACCTCTCATACAAGATACACAGGGTGGATAGGCATAGGCATTTTACGTGCGCAATACTTAAGGTAGATGGCTGATTATTGGAGTGTACACATTCCTGTTTGAGGAATTTGCCCTTAAGTCATGTTTCAATTCACAGAATTTTATATTTAAAAAGAAAACTATATATAAGCAGTCTGGTTTTATATTTTTCTCTCACAGTTCCATTATTCTATTTTACTTCTTCATTACTAATTAAGTTGGAACTTTAACTGTGTAGATTGCTGCTGTATCTACTATATCTACTATATATATAGTGTGAATATATATATTGTGACATAACTATTGGACTTGAAAGCAGGGGCAGTGTAAAAGTTCCAGAGTTCTGTCACCTATTCTAGGTTACTGGGCTAATCAGCCAAGAAGCAAGCTGATTAGAAGCACACCTGTGTGTGATGCTTTAAGGGTTTATGAGGTTTACTGCAGGTTTCTCTCATCTCATGTCGGTGGAGCCTGGAGAGACCAGACACCCAGCTATGGAGGCTGAAAGCATTAAGGTGCAGTGCACTGAATTCATGATTTTTTTGAGTGGGACATAAGGTCCTGCCACAGTAGTTGGGGACTACTTACTGTAATAGATAGTGACCAAACAGGCCTAGGATTTATGTTTATGGTTTTTGGTTTTGTATGCTGTGAAGGTGTTGTCTATTTGTGTGACAATAAAGCACACTGGGTTATTGCATCACATTGGAACTCAACTGCTAAACACGGGATAGTGCCTGTGGTGACCTTGGAAACAGCTGGTTAAGACAGCTAATGCTGGAATGCTTGTTCTCACATATGATTTGGGTAAACAAGTTGCATGAACTCACTGCGAATGATGTAACATGGAGGAGTTGTTTTGATGTTAATTGTCCTTGGACTGAATCCATAGTTAGTAAATTCTTTACATTTGCCTCTGCCTCTACTAGCGTATTCACGATAAAAGCAAGTCGTAGCCGCTATTATGTTTAAACATAGGGAGGAGAGAAAAAAATCTATAAAAAACAACTTTTCTAGAAACGGAAATGCAGATATTACTTTCTCTGAAAACACAATGTTGAAATTAGAGAAAATTATCATGCAGGAAAATAATGTATGGCGGGAGATTGCCACATTAGAGCAATATGTAGCCCATAATATAATCCCCCAAGGTTTAAAAATTGACCTTTTACCATCATTTAATTCAGATAAACCAGAATTTATGAAAAGCTGGAATACCATACTACATGCTAGCTCTCTATCTTTAATAGAATTGATGGTACTTCTTTATTTTTGCGGCCCCCGCTACGTAACTTACGTATCCCCGCTAGTTTTGTATGCTGTGAAGGTGTTGTCTATTTGTGTGACAATAAAGCACACTGGATTATTGCATCACATTGGAACTCAACTGCTAAACATGGGATAGTGCCTGTGGTGACCTTGGAAACAGCTGGTTAAGACCACTAATGCTGGACTGCTTGTTCTCACATATGATTTGGGTAAACAAGTTGCATGAACTCACTGCGAATGATGTAACATGGAGGAGTTGTTTTGATGTTAATTGTCCTTGGACTGAATCCATAGTTAGTAAATTCTTTACATTTGCCTCTGCCTCTACTAGCGTATTCACGATAAAAGCAAGTCGTAGCCGCTATTATGTTTAAACATAGGGAGGAGAGAAAAAAAATCTATAAAAAACAACTTTTCTAGAAACGGAAATGCAGATATTACTTTCTCTGAAAACACAATGTGGAAATTAGAGAAAATTATCATGCAGGAAAATAATGTATGGTGGGAGATTGCCACATTAGAGCAATATGTAGCCCATAATACAATCCCCCAAGGTTTAAAAATTGACCTTTTACCATCATTTAATTCAGATAAACCAGAATTTATAAAAAGCTGGAATACCATACTACATGCTAGCTCTCTATCTTTAATAGAATTGATTTTAAAAGAGAAAAGAATCATTCTACAGGATCTAGATATCTCAATAAAAAAGTTAAACGATAGTCTTATCCCATATAAAGAATCTCAGGCATATAAAAAATTAGAAGCTAGAGTTATTAAAAAAATCAAAGACAATGAAAAAGAACTTACAGATAGAAAACAGAGAAAATGTAAGCGTGTTTATGTAGACATATACATCAATGAATCAGATAACACACATCAGGATAACCCTTCACTTAATAGAGATAGAAACCTTCCAAATACTAACTCAAGAAATAGAATAGAAAATCATAATAACGGGGAAAGTAGTACCACATATAGAGATGTGGTGGTTCGTAACCCACCGGTTACACGTAGGTTGCGTTTAGACTTTTGTCCTTGCGCCAGTACTTTATTATTTATTGTGTTTCTATGTATGTTTAGAAGAGAAAGTGTACCTTCTCTGTTTACAAGAAGTATAGGCTGCAATAGGACATTGTTTAGCGCAGAGACTATACCTTTTCTCTTTTGTATATTATATATTGACATTTGCCTGCACTCACTTTTCTACTCGAACATTATGCTGAGATTTTTACGAAGGAGGATAACAATGTTTGGCTTTGTGAGCGTCTTTTCATATGCTTTCTTCTTAAAAACTTACTATTTTTAGTAGTACATGTTGAAGAAGTACTAGTACTGGAATGCTACTGTTGTCTAGACTGATCCTTTATGGATTTTCTGAAATAAATAAAGAAATCAGAAGGAACCTTTTCAAGATCGCTTTAAAAAATCTGCTTTTCCACAGTGCAGGGAAAATTGAGTTGTTAATGTGTGTACATTAAGCAGAATCAGATTGCTATTGATATATATAGTGTGTAATAGCAATTAGTCACACTATTAGTGACAAAGAAAAATTCTGCTTTAAAACAAAAGAAAAAATATCTTAATGGGTACACTTGACTATACACAAACAAATTGTTGCTGATTGAAGTAGTATTAATAGCATCACTATTAGTTACAAGATAAAATGCAGCTTTTTCCCAATGCAGGTAAAGTCGTTAATGTGTGTACAGCTGTACACTACAGATAATATAGGGCCTGATCCTGCATTATTAATGAGAACTTACATATATAACAGATCCACTATCCACGTGTAGGAGAGCAGGGGGAGAGCCCCAGAAATTCTATACATTAGCCTCCATTGTAGAATCTACGTGCAGAATTTCTAATTAAATCTGGGTCAGGACCATAGGGCCTGATCCAGACCTACGCCCGCCATCGCTAGGACGGTGGGCGTAAGCATAAGATCGGCTGCTACGGTCCTTAGCAGCGCCATGGGGACGCTGGAGGGGACGTCCCTCAGCGTCCCTACGTTCAGGTTAGTGTAGGTGGGTGGGGGGAGCTAGTTAAATGAGGGAGGGTGGGCTAAGGCGGCCATATGCTCCTGTGCGAGCGTGTGGCCCCTTTCTTACGGCGACTGAAGTGCGAGCGTATGGCCCCTTCCTTATGC
Source organism: Limnodynastes dumerilii (assembly GCA_011038615.1). Classification (NCBI taxonomy): domain Eukaryota; kingdom Metazoa; phylum Chordata; class Amphibia; order Anura; family Limnodynastidae; genus Limnodynastes; species Limnodynastes dumerilii. Next base: position 21,461 of record WWET01002296.1, read on the forward strand.
CGGCTGAAGTTAGGGTAGCCTTCAGCCGGCGTAATGAAGGGGCCATACGCCCGCACATGGGGAGTGTCGGTGAAAGTGAATGCCGATACGCTGTGCTTTAGTAAGCACAGCGCATCGGCGTAGGTCTGGATCAGGCCCATAGTGTGTAATACCAAGTAGTCACACTATTAGTGACAATGGAAATTATTTAAAACAGTTAAGAATTTTTTTTCTTAATGAGTTGATACACTTGACTATACACAAACAAATTGCAACTGATAAAAAGTGTTTGAGAGCATGTTTCACTATTATTAGTGACAAGGTAAAATTCTGCTTTAATTAACAGTTATTAAATAGATTGTACAAGCTAATGTACGCTGTACACACTGTGCCACTTCCTCCAAACCACAAAATAAATGTGCACTTACTAATAGACTTAGTATTGCAGGCAGCACAGATGCATCTATTTTACAATTTTAATTAAGAATCATATTAAGGGCTGCTGATTTATAGTAGAGCAGGTCACTACCCACACAACTAGATATTATCACAGTAATACATTGTATTGCACAGCACAACCATAGCTAGCTGAACCTTAAGGCCGCATACCTGATCGTAATGGGCCATCCCCCGCCCTGTCCCCTCATTTACATCTGTATCGACGATCATAAATGAGGGAAATGAGGGGAAAGACCCTCTCCCGTAACCCATGGCGTACGTGTGCATACGCACAACCTTCTAAACCGTAAAATTACGTACGTGCTGTGATCTTGATATATGCATTTCAAGACTAAACCCAGTATTTTGAATGAAGTAATATCAATGGCCATGTGCCATTACTACTCCTCTTTTCAGCTAATAATTTTAATCCCTCTATGCAACTATTACTTTGTCTTGGAAAAAAAAATCTTTGTTTGTAATGAGTTCTATACCTCAGAAGTTACATGGGCAGATGAATACATCAAAATATAACAATATAAAGAGTTAAATTGCCAACCTCACAACTTTGCCTGGTGGGCTTTTAAACTCTTCTATACCTTGTTACATATATTTTTCCCATCTTGTTTCATATCTTTGTGTTATCTACAAAAAGGCACACTTTGTCATCAACTGGTATATAAGGTTCCTAATATTATAGAGAATTTTCATGTTGCATGATTTACAAGTTTCGGCAAACATATCATTGCAGTTGAATGAATCATACATTTTCTAACAAAGCTCATCTTTACTATCTCTCTTTCTCACACATCTGTCACCTAAAAAGTATTCTGCTTTTTGGAGAACACTTCAAACTATACTAAAAAACCAAGTTTATTAAATCAATGGCAAATGTTCTGTACTAACATGCACTGACGCAGTGCTTGTTTTATATATTTATAGTGAGACTGTGACATATGGTATTACGTCTTAATAATTTTATGCATGGCCTTTTAATTTGTAAGGTTTGAATTAGCGCAGCTTAATATATCAATGGGTGTCGCAACAAGTAAAATACACAGTTCAAACACAGTATAAATGCTTGTCTTATTTTTGGTTCTTATTAAACAGAACATTTAGTCAAAATTTGTTTTGTTCCTTTATTAAAATTCTAACTTTAGTTTGAGTCTTTTTCTTATTTGGTGATTGAAGTTGTTTGCTATGCTGGAAAAAATCTATTGGTTAGACATTTACGTAAGGACTTCCTCATGTTATGGTTCAGGCACTGCTGTGTTTTCTGTTAGATAAATAATATGAATTCTATAATGACTAATAAAGGTCACATTGCCTCACTATTAAATACAGTGTTATACAATATATTTCACTCAAAAATAGATACTGTGCAATTTGTATTGAGGGACAGAAGTATTAAGGAAACATGAAACGTAAAAGCAAACCGTTCAACGTAGAAACAGTATGGGTACGTATGCAATTAGATTATTCAGCCAAACTGGATCTGTAAACTTTGTATGCCTTGTCATATGGGGTCATATATAATCATTCTAAAAATCAAATGCAATCATTTTTAGCCAGGATTAAGGGAAAAGCTTGCAAATTTTGTCAATGGGGCAGATCCAGAGCTACGCTGGGGAGGGAGGCAAATTAGGATGGGAGGGCTGGGTTAGGGATGTTATGCTCCTGTTTGAGCGTAGTTAGACACAGTTACGCCGGCTGAAGTTAGGGTAGCCTTCAGCCGGCGTAAATGTGTCTAACTACGCTGACACAGGTGGGGGACAGCACCAGAGCTACGCTGGCCGTACTTACGGCCAGACGGCCAGCATAGCTCTGGATTAGGCCCAATGTGTGCAAGTTGTGACCATTTGTCTAATACTAAGTAATGTGGACAAGCAGTAGCGGTCAAATTAAAGGTTTCATTACTATGACAGCACACTGCAGCATATGTCATAGCTCATTCACAGGCAGGTTAGTCTTTGCATCAGTGCTTTTAGTAAGAATCATACCAGCATAAATATTTTTTATAAACCATGTGATGTCTTATCAAAATAGCTGGCCCCGCTTTGTGATTTCCAATAGCGGAAGTAATATTTTGAGCCTTATGAACTGGAAAATTTTGATGAAGTAGTATATGTATTTCTTTTTTACAAAACATTTTAAAGATAAGAAACTTGATTTTTCTAGTAAAGATAACAGTCCACTATTGCATTAGTAAATATAATGGGCCACTATGTGGAAGGTTTTTATAATGGGGCAGTATATGGATTGTTTTTATAACATGGAAGTGTATATGGATTTAATTTATAAGGGGGCACTATGTGACATCTTATTCATATGGGACACTGTGACATTTTATTTATATGGGGCACTATGTGACATTTTATTTATATGGGGCACTATGTGACATTTTATTTATATGGGACACTGTGACATTTTATTTATACGGGACACTGTGACATTTTATTTATATGGGGCACTATGTGACATTTTATTTATATGGGACACTGTGACATTTTATTTATATGGGGCACTATGTGACATTTTATTTATATGGGGCACTATGTGACATTTCATTACTAACGGGGAACTTATTTATATGGGACACTCTGTGACATTCCATTACTAATGGGGCACTTATTTATATGGGGCACTATGTGACATTTTATTACTAATGGGTCACTATGTGACATTTTATTTATAGGGGGCACTATGTGACATTTTATTACTAATGGGGCACTGTGACATTTTATTTATATGGGGCACTATGGCCCAGATCCTCTGTTCCGTCCGAGAGGGGAATTACATACTACTCGTGCGTAATTTGAAGGTTGGGCATGAGAAAGGGCCCCCCCCCCTTTACGCATGTCATACCTCCGCCGTGAAGGTGGAGATAGCCATGCTAATGAGGGGGTGGGGGCCGCATACGTGATCGTAAAAGTTAAAGTAGGAATCTGGACATGTAAGTGTCCAGATTTGCTACCAAGAGCGGGGAGAGCAGGGGGCATACACTCCCTGCCCCGAGAACGCCCATAATAACCTTGATCTGGCCCTATGTGACATTTTATTGCTAATGGGGCACTATGTGGCATTTTATTTATACGAGGCACTATATGACAGTTTATTTATACAGGGCACTATATGACATTTTATTACTAATACGGCACTGTGACATTTTATTACTAACGGGGCACTATGTGACATTTTATTTATATGAGGCACTATATGACATTTTATTTATACAGGGCACTATGTGATATTTTATTACTAATATGGCACTATGTGACATTTTATTACTAACGGGGAACTATGACATTTTATTTATAAGGACCACATTTTGTGCCAATTTATTAAGGGTTAATTCACAGCGATTACAAAATTAAATCGCAGCGAATAAACCCTATGAAAAATTGGCCACACATCGCTGGAGATTCTAAATCGACAGGGGAACTAGCCCCTTTGTAAATACAGCGTTTTTTTTTGTTTTTTTTTATCATCGGCAGTTTAAATATATATCAAGGGTTGTGACTGGCTAGAAAAGGGTGGCATTCTTCAAAGGAAGAGGTGTAATAGAACACGAGGGCATGAATAAAAACTGGAGAGATTCAGAGGAAATGTGAGGAAAAATAACTTCACCGAAAGCATGATAGATAAGTGGAATAGCCTCCCATCTGAGGTGGTTGAGGCTAACACAGTAGAACAGTTTAAACATGCTTGGGATAAATATATGGATATCCTACATTTCAAACTAAATTGAGGGTAAATAGGGTCTGGATGGACCATGTGGCTCTTATCTGCCGTCACTTTCTATGCTTTTATGTTTCTATGAATGTCAAAATCAGAAACCACAAGCCTAAGGACAATTTTAGCAGAGAGAGACATTTTCTTACGATATCAGAGTTTCTGCAAAATATATACACTGGTATACTTTTTGCTGAAGCATCAGATGCAAAGAGTAGTTTGTGAATGAGCAGGCCTTGTACATGAGATGCAGCTGCTGCTGCTAAAACCGATACACCCACCCAGTGTGCTGTCACAGTCATGTAATCTTAAATTTGACCAATACTGTTTTTCCACATAGTGACATTTTATAGACAACATATTAATTTCTTTTTAAGGTAATGGTACAACTGAGGAATTACTGTTCTGGAAAAATTAAATTGCAATTAAATTTGGTAGCATGGAAACATGATATCAACTAATTTTTTAAAACCGTCAGAATTAATGATATTGGAAGCAAATCTAGCATGGCAGTGATTGTTTCAGTGAAACACTTTGCATCAGGATGGCAGCTGTCATACTTGGTTCTTCTAGCAAATGCTTGATCCACAAACAATTGTTGTTTGAAATGGCTAGACTTCTACTTTGTCCCCTGTGATGAAGATTAAGTCCAGCAGCAGCAGCAGCAGCAGCAACATAAGCAGCAGTAACCCTTTCAAACATTGATTCCTCAGGACAGTCAGATCACCCTAGAAAAAGGGCTGATGGACTGCCCCAAGTGGCTAATGAGGTAATGATGATGAAGGTGAAGGTGGAGTTTGCATGTGCTGGGATCTAGCAATGGAGTATACCTGATGCTGTGGTGCTCGTTATTATATATGATTGTATAGATTTGGGTAAAGAACTTGCATGACCTTGCTCCTCCATGGAGGAGGTGCCTAGATGTTTAACGTCCTTGCCTCTACTTACTTTGGCACCATACAGGGCACAGATGCCTTAAAAACAGTTTGAGTATAAAAGTCCAAAACAAACATAATAATTAAAAGATAGAGGTGAAAAAGAACAGGAGGCACCTATGGGGTAGTATTTTAGTAATACATAAATAAAGTGCAAGTGCTGTAAACTTTGTTAAAAGTATAAATGGTGAGATATAAATGTGTACCAGATGTCAGAAAACAACATTCATATTTAAGGTATATTTTTATTCCAGGATTCTCTTATTATCAGATCCTCATCAGTATGGATACCCAGGGGTATATTTACTAAGGTTGATTTTGCTCAAAGCGCCTAAACTCCCAGAACTTTGCTGGCGATTATGCCATCGCTGTATTCACTAAAGGCAAAGTCCTTGGACTTTAGCCTTTGGCAAAATCGACCAGGTAAACATCGCTGGACAAAAATCGTCCAAATATTTGCCATAAATAAAATACAATTAGCTGTATTCAATAAAGGCGATTTTACTAAATCGCCTTTAGTTAGTTGGCAAAGCGCTGAAAGCGCCCCACACTGTACCAGAAAACACACGTGTTTTTCTATGTCCCAAAAGCAAGTGCAGCATGTTTGGAATGCTTAGCATGGCTGCGCTGATAGAACTACAAGGCTCAGTATTGCTGAGCCTTGTATTAATATCAGCGTCAGCATGTTAAGGCTTCTAAACATGCTGTGCTGTAGCCGGCGAAATTTTTTTTTTTCCAAAAATACAGTGTCCAAAAAACATACATACTAAACATTTACAGACGTGTGAATAAAATTAACATTTATAATCTATAATATTCCCCCCTAACATGTAAAATTATACAGGTGGTCACACTGTTTTTTAATAAACTTCTTTTAAACTTAAGTGTGTTGCATAAAGAAATAAAAATAATTTTTGACTCACGGTTTAGCTGTCATCATTCTTGGGAAGAGTTGCTTGTAGTTTTTTTCTTTATTTAAAGTAATTCTTCTCCTGTTGCTTGTAGAATCTTGTCCGCTTGCTTGAAGAAGATGTTCCTTCTGCTCTTCGGCCCCTTCTGGCACTTGCACCGACGACATGCTACCTCCTCTTCTTTGGTGCCGCTACTAATGACCATTTGGTCAGTAGAGGGCACCCTTTTATAGAAATTATGACGTAATTTACATTAGTGGGCTATAGTGAACGCTCGTGTTTATGACGTCATAATTTCTATAAAAGATTGCCCTCTAGTGTCCAAATGGTTATTAGTGGCGGCACCCAAGAAGAGACCATCATGGCGAGACCAATCGATTTGAAATCTCTTGCAATAAGCGAACTTAGTAAATATACCCCCAGTGAGAAAACACATACAGGAGCACAATATGGTGTCGTTTTTTAAAATACAAGTTTTATTCTATAATATAATTAAATATACGTAAATTAAATATAGTAAAATAAAGCTTATGTGAATAATCAGCAGAGTATCAAGCCACATTGCTCAGAAACAAGTATCACCAACGAGTTTCACCCAGGATCAATCAGGGGACTTCATTAGGGAGTTAATATTACCAACATGACAGGCTGCAAAGATTTAAATAGTGAAAAAAACACGCTTTTCCTCTAGGGGGCGCACATGCGTGGTAGTGGCCGCAGAAAATTAATGTAACAGTGCCATCTTTACAATGGGCAATGAGAGTGGGCAAAATTAAAAGGTTATATTTAACAACCTTTCCATTTAAAGTAAGTGTGGTGCCCGGAGGACATAGCACCCATAAATAACATATGTTCAACCCTAACAGTCAGTTGATATAAGAGACAGTCAGTATTAAACAAAGTATGTATACATAAACATTTCAAAATACAGAGACAGTATATCTATATATACAGTCCATCCGGAAAGTATTCACAGCGTTTCACTTTTTCCACATTTTATGTTACAGCCTTATTCCAAAATGGAATAAATTCATTTTTTCTCATGGTCTGAGAGTCCTTTAGGTGCATTTTGGCCATCTCCAGGCGGGCTGCCATGTGCTTTTTACTAAGGAGTGGCTTCCGCCTGGCCATTCTACCATACAGGCCTGATTGGTGGATTGCTGCAGAGATGGTTGTTCTGCTCGAAGGTTCTCCTCTCTCCACAGAGGAAAGCTGTAGCTCTGACAGTGTGACCATCGGGTTCTTGGTCACCTCCCTGACTAGGGCACTTCTCCCCTGATCGCTCAGTTTAGATGGCCGGCCAGCTCTAGGAAGAGTCTTGGTGGTTCCAAACTTCTTCCATTTACGGATGATGGAGGCCACTGTACTCATTGGGACCTTCAAAGTAGCAGAAATTTCTCAGAGGTCTACAGAAAATTCCTTTGACTTCATGCTTTGTTTCTGCTCTGACATGCAATGTCAAGTGTGGAACCTTATATAGACAGGTGTGTGGCTTTCCAAATCATGTCCAATCAACAGAATTTACCACAGGTTGACTTCAATTAAGCTGTAGGAACATCTCAAGGATGATCAGTGGAAACAGGATGAACCTGAGCTCAATTTTGGCAAAGGCTGTGAATATTTAGGTACATGTGATTTCTTAGTTTTTGATTTTTAATAAATTTGCAAAAATCTCTTAAACTTTTTCACGTTGTCATTATGGGGTATTGTGCATAGAATTTTGAGCAAAAAAAATAATTTATTCCATTTTGGAATAAGGCTGTAACATAACAAAATGTGGAAAAAGTGAAGCGCTGTGAATACTTTCCGGATGCACTGTATATAATTAAAAACATTAAAAAGAATTTTCATCAGACTGTATAGTTAAGTATATTGATTATAAATAAATAAATAAATAGAGACCATCTAAAATAGACAATATATACACTATAGAAACAACTATACCACCAACGTAGAACATGATTATGAAAATAGAAGGGCACAAAAATATACAAGAGGGTATCATAAATTAAAAGAAGATTAATAAGTAGTGATACATGGTACATGATAACACATCATAGATGAAGGGTAAGATACTAACGCATCATAGATGAAGGGTAAGATACAATTATACAGTTGCATAATACACAGTATATACACACCCAGGTCTCACAACCCCAGGTAAGACACAATTCTATCCAGAACGAAGGGAGATCTGCATGGATGGAGGAAAAGTGCATGAAGTGAATGTTTTCTCACTGGGTACCCATACTGTTGAGGATCTGATAATAAGAGAATCCCGGAATATAAAGATACCTTGAATATGAATGTTATCTTCTGATATCTGGTACGCATTTATATCTCACCATTTATAGATTTAACATAGTTTACAGAACTTGCACTTTATTTATATATTACTAAAATACTACACCATAGGCGCCTCCTGTTCTTTTTCACCCCTATCTTTTAGTTTTTATATCCGTGGGAACAAACGGACACCATTATAAGTGGTTGCATTCTTCATCCAGAAAATGTGAATTGCGAAAAAGGGACATCCGAAAGTGAGGGTTAGGGTCAGGCTGCAGGAGATGGTGGGTTAGGGTCAGTCTGCCAGGAAAGGAGGGTTAGGGTTTGGGTAGTGAGAAGGGAGGGTTAGGGTAAGAATTAGGGAAAGGTGTGGGGGGACTATTTTTACTAACTTTTCGGAGCACTGAAAGCTCGGTGCTCCGTGGATCGATTGCAATGCCTACTCGAGGCATATGCAATTAAAATCTCAGCCAGTAGATTGGGAGCAAGTAGGCTGGGAGGAAGCAGCACTTTCGCAATTCAGCCATTCTACCCGGAGACCCAGACCCCATTATAAGGATGGCAGCCCCTGAACAATCAGGATTTTGTTGAACTGTTTTTTGGACTGGTTGCTATTTCATGATATTTTATTATCGCTATTTAACTTTATTTAGAGGCAATCAGGTATAGTGCCACCTACCAACATGATAATTAGTAAGGTTTTTGTTTTTTTTAAATTGATGCAACATAGATAATATGGCATTAGAACAAAAAATTGAATGTCATCAGTAATTTATGAACTCATCACTTTTGTCATATAATGTCACATATGTGTCCTATATGATAAATAATCAAAAAATTTTTTAATTAAGTGGAACATTATAGAGTATTTCAAAACAACGTGTCATAAATACTACATTTCATGCATGATAATTTCATTTTAAAAATCAAAATATTTAGATAACATAAATTTAAAACTATAAATTATCTTTAATACTTCCTTTTCTGTTTTCGATTCTGTGTTTGACAGAATGTTTTGTGACCTACTGGGGAGACTATTCTCAGGTAAAGCTTCACAGAGAGTAATCCTGAGCCTGATCCTGATCCAGTCCTGGTGATCCTGATTCACACACCTCATCACGCCAACGCGGCGCACCTCGTCACGCCAACCCGGCGCACCACGTCTCGCCAACTTGGCGCACCTTAATACGCCAATCTGGGCGTACCATTATTCGGACTTCCGGTGTTACTACCTCACTCCGGCATAGCCGGTCCTACTTCACTGCCATTGGACATTTCCTTTCCTAATTCAACCATTGTTCATTGCTCTGTATTCCATGCGACAGACTTACATTAAACCAGCTTGCTTTCAATTCACACCAGCTCGTCCAATTACTCCCCTCGTTCCCGAAACAGTTTCACAAAATCCTCTAGCCGTGACGGCTAGATTAAGGTTTGGTGTATTAAGGTGCGCGGAGTTGGCGTGATGTGGTGCGCCGGGTTGGCGTGACAAGGTGCGCTGGGTTGGCGTGACGTGGTGCGCCAGGTTGGCGTGACGAGATGCGCCAGGTTGGCGTGACGAGGTGTGCTGGGATGGCGTGACGGCTAGATTAAGGTTTGGCGTATTAATGTGCGCCGAGTTGACGTGACGAGGTGCGCCGGGTTGGCGTGACGAGGTGCGCCGGGTTGGCGTGACGAGGTGCGCCGGGGTGGCATGACTAGGTGCGCCGGGATGGCGTGACGAGGTGCGCCAGGATGGCGTGACGAGGTGCGCCGGGACGGCGTAATGAGGTGTGCGAATCAGGATCACCAGGACTGGATCAGGATCAGGCTCAGGATCACCAGGACTGGATCAGGCTCAGGATCACCAGGACTGGATCAGGCTCAGGATCACCAGGACTGGATCAGG
>WWET01002296.1:59948-70363 GCA_011038615.1 Limnodynastes dumerilii
ACACACACACACACACACACACATGATGACCCATTGATTACTTATATCTTCTGTTCATCACCAGGCTTTCTATTCAAGATGTTGGCTTGTATGTATGCTGACCATGGTGAGTGCTCTGTCATATGTTCTTTCATAGGGTGAAGGATACATTTCACTGTATACTGTAAACAGTTCACTGTATATATTTGACCTACTATGCAGCCGCTAAAAGAATGCTCATCTTTCAATTTTTAGACACTTGTAGATGCTACAAATTGCCTTTTATGTTAGATAAATGTCTTTTAGGCTTAGTATCTATGAAGATAAGATTCAGATGTCCTCAGCACTGGCACAATACTATTTTATTATCAGAGGCATAAAAAATATTATCTGGTGTAACCAATTCTGCATATAAATTGGTCTTTGGGAATTTTAAATTAATAGCAGTTTGCAAGGGTATTTTTTTTCTTTTGTTCATGGGAAAATGAGGTGAAAACAGAAGTTGTGATTTACATGTCTGGTAATACTGCTAGCTGTAGATTGTTTTCCTTAGACATTTCCTCACACTGAAAGTTCTTTCAAAATCACATCATAAAAATGCTGTTCAGTGATGAAAGTGCAACTAAGCTGAGCCAGGGATATACTATCATTCCTAAGTTAACAAACAGCATGCAATGTGTTATCCTGCCAGTCGTAAGCATGCTAATCAGCCAGTAATATCCTTTTCCCTGACTTGGGAACTATAAAAGAACACTATGTTAACGATCTCTAATGATATTCTACCCTGAAAATTGTTATTTAACACCTAGTAATCTGCTGCTTGGCACCATATTATCACTTAGTGGGCTGTTTTATGAGAGCATGTTCTTCATTATTTAGTGGTCTGATGTCCCAATTGGATGTTAACAAATGGATCGTGATGTCATTCAATAAATTTGGCACTAGATAGGCAACATGACACCAGGCTAAGTATAAACTGGTGAACCACTGGAATATGACACAACTTCATTATTGTATGATGGCGTACTGTACTGTTAACAACATATTGTTACAGGTGACAAGTTCCTATTACACCATTTATTTAAATAGATAGTAAAAGATATAAAACAAAATATAGGAGAGTACACAGCTCAGCTAAAACTTTAAAACAGCCTGCCTAATATTGTGTCAGTTTCAAAACAGCTCTGACTCATCCAAGCATGATCTCCACAAGACGGTGTCCTGTGGTATCTGGTACCGAGACATTAGCAGCAAGTCTTTTAAGTCCTGTTGCAAGATGGAGCCTCTCAAAGGCTCATCCCACAGAAGCTCAAGCAGATTGAGATCTGAGGAATATAGATGTCCAGTCAACAATATGAACTATTTCTTATGTTGCTCAAACCAATCCAGCACAATTTTTTTCAGAATGGCAGAGCACATTAACCTGCTAAAAGAGGCCACCTCCATCAGAGAAGATCATGTACTTGGCTTGCAACAATGTTCGGCAAGTGTTATGTCTCAAAGTAACATTCACATGAATGTCAAGTCCCAAAGTTTCCCAGCAGAACATTGCCAGAGCATCACACTGCCTCCGTCAGCTTGCCTTCTCCCCACAGAGCAACCTGGTATCATTTCTTCCCCAGGTTATCAACGAACACACACACTCAGTTGTCCACATGATGTACAATAAAACGTATCCACTTAACCTTCTTCCATTGATTCATGGTCCAGTTCTGATGCTTATTATAGGCTCATTTGGTGGTAAACAAAAGTCAGTATGGGAACTCTGAACAGTCTGCAGCTAAGCAACCCCATATGCAGCAAGGTGCAATGCACTATGTGTTCTGACCCATTTTTATCATAGCCAACATAAACTTTTTAGTAATTTGTGGTACAGAAGCATTTCTGTGGATGGGCTTTCCTTTGCTCCTCGCACACATCAGTGAGCCTTAGGCACCCATGATGTTGTTACTAGTTCACCAGTTGTGCTTTCTTAGACAATTTTTTGTAGGTTCTATCCACTGCGTACCGGGAACACCCCCACAAGACCTGGAGATGTTCATAACCAGATGTCTAGTCATCAAAATTTGTCTCTTGCAAAACTGCCCAGATCCTTACCCTTGCCCATATTTCCTGCTTCCAACACTTCAACTTCAAGAACTGCCTATTCACTTGCTGCCTCATATATACAACCCCTTGACAAGTATAACTGTGAGGACATAATAAATATTATTCACTTCACCTGTCAGTGGTTTTAATGTTTTGGCTAATCAATTTATAGAAATATTCAATGAAGTCCAAAGAGGTAAGCAGATCTTTATTCTTGCTTAAAGTCAAAACTCTCAATGTTTTTTTCCATAGCACAGTATGAAAATGTTAAAAGGTTTATGGTAGAGAGGCATAGTACAGATTAGCCACTATTCTGTTCTTGCACTATACCAGCAAACATATGACATCACATTTACCTTTGAGCTTTTACTATTCAGAAATAGCACAGTGGAGACAGGACCCTTCTACTACTGTGCACTACCTAGCACTGGGTCCTGTATGTATACTAACAGTCAAATTCCATGCCTTGCACAATTTTGATGATACATCTTTACTCAGCTAACCTGCAAACTTGCCTTTGTATTAACTAACTATATTTTAGCATAACAAGTAGTCATAAGTTACAGAAAATAAGATAATATTAGAAATAAATTGTTAAGATAGTTAGAAAATCTCAAGTAAACCAAAACAGCGAACATCTGAAGATGACAATAATCAACTAGCTATAAAGCAAAGCAACAGCAGCATCTAGTGGGAAGACTGTGAATTTTTTTTGGAAAGGAACAAACTTACCACATATTGTCATGTGTTATGAATGGGATCATAATAATAAAAATGATAATAATAATAAAAATTATTAATAATAATAATAATAAAGGGAAGTATAGTAGATTTGAATCTCAAACTCTTTGAGCTATGTGTGCAAAAGCTAGGAGTTAAGAAAATAAAATCCCAAATCCCAATGAATGCCAAAGGGTAATTTGAACATCACAGAAACATTGTCTAAAGCAGGGGTCGCCAAGCTCGGGCCTCATGAGCTACCAACGGTCCATGTTTTCCAGGTCTCCTCAGATAGTCAGAGTTGAGATAATCACTACCACCTGTAGATATTTGAGAATGTATCAGTCAGTAATGAACACACCTGTGCTCCAACAAGGAGACCTGGAAGACATGGACCATTGGTAGCTCATGAGGCCCGAGCTTGATCACCCATGGGTCTAAAGTTAAGGCCATGATATTTTTGAACAATTTTTTTATTTTAATTGAGAGCACTCACATCCAGATGGAGGAAGTGGTTTATGAATTAAAGCTGTTTAAAATATATGCACCTCTTTTTCAATAGAACAAAATTAAATGAACAATTAACTTTAAAGCGATCTGTCCTGATAGTGAATCTGACAGCGGGGCAGTACAGAGCAGGATGCAGAAGTGTGTCAGCTCTGTGGGAGGGAGGAAGGGTCCTAGTGTACAATTAATAGGGGGATGGTGTGGAAATATTAAGTTGGGGTTTGCCTACCCCTTTAAAAGAAAAAAAGAGTGGCCTTCCATTTGGAATTTAGAATACAATGGACCTTCCTTGCCACTGTGGTCAAAGCACAGACTGCAGTAGTAGCAGCAGAGGTCTGGATCAAGTCAAATTAAATGTGTAGGGATATAATATGTTCAGATTCAGCAAAATTAAGCTACACTGTTTGGATGGCACTTCACAGTACAGATGGACAATGTAAAAGCAACACTGCATAGTTTTAAGGCAAATAAGTTAATAACTCTACAATGTCAATCACCTGAATCACTAAAATTTTCTACACAGCACAAACATGCACGTAATGGATATCAGCAGATTCCTTTAATAACTCTTATGACCATCATTTGGTTAAAAAATGTTTTTTGGAAGCTCTCTGTCCATCAGTATCACAATATAGCTTGTAGGTCTGAGCATGGCTCTTTCTCCTGTTACCAAAGCTGCCACAAGTTCTTGAAAAGTCCCCACCCATACTCTCCTGCTAAAGGAAACACCACCGCACCGCCGCAGTGAACGCTGTACCACCGTTCAAGTAAGAAAAGTCTTCTTCCCTCTTAAACACGCTGAGGAACACACAGTTAAGTGAAAAAAAAAAACAATGAAGAGGGAGGTAAAAAGCAGTGGAAAACCAAAAGAGCAAAACTAGGATATCAACAGAGAGGTAATAAAAGAAAAGTAGAAAGCAGGAGAGAAAACACAGGAAAGAAAGGTACAGACAAAAATAGGTAATGGATAACACAAAAGACAACCACCCGCGCTACCGAGGCAGCTGTCACTCTAACTTTCAAACAGTGGGGTTCCACTCTTTTCCCCTTTAAAATGAAAAACTCTAAAAAAAAATATTTTAGAGTTCTAACCTAAAACATAATATCAAAACAGTATGAAAGGATGTAACTGCGCCCCTTAATAAAAAATCATGTATAGTGTATAATATGAACCGCATCCGGAACTTCAACATCATCAGATGATTTTTAAAAGTTCAGAGAAACAAATGAATCTTCAATAAAGCATGAAAAAGTACTTGCAGCAAAAATGATTTCTTTCTTATTTGTCTCTAATAAAAGTTCCTCCACGATATGACGTTGTCAACCAACAACGTTCTCTCTCCTGACGAGGTGGTAGTTCTTGCAAGCATGTAATAAAGACAGAAAACAGCTCCTCTGGTGTAATACATTCTAAAATATTTGGGTAGTTAATTTGTAGTAAATTCTACTCACATTTATAGCCTCTTGGGCTGTGCGCATATAAAGAACACCGAATCCATCTCCAGAATCTTTCCATGAATCAACCAACGAAGTCCTCTCTCCTGAGGAGGTAGTAGTTCTTGCAGGTATGTAGAGAAGACAAAAAAACAACTCCTCTTATGCAATACGTTCTTAAATATCTTGGCAATCAGTGTGTAGTGAATTTAACTCACATTTATAGCCTTTTGGGCTGTATGCATATAAAGATTACGGAATCTTTCCCCAGAATCCTTCCACGTTTTCAATGAATTTAATATAAAGGAAACAAAAAATGAGAACACTCCTCTAGTGTAATACGTTCATTAAATAGCCATAGATTTTCTCTCAAATGTTTACCACTCACATTTTTTGCCTCTTGGGCTGTAAGCATATAAAAATCACAAAGCTTTCTGTCTGGGGTCCCTCAATATATTCGATCTGTATCCTCAGTCCCTTGTAAGGGAATTCTGAACACTCTATTTAATTTCCAGACCAAACTCCAATTATCAGAGAAAAAGTTTTTATTATTTGTTTCAAAGAGACCTCTAAAAAACTTCTAAAACAACCCCCACGCCACGGGGCACTCATGCTTGTGGTGACAACTTAAGGGCAGATGGGATACATAGTGCAATGATATTAAATTGGTCCCTTTAAACACATAGAAATGTACCACAAAGTCCTGTGTCTCTAACTATAACGGAGTGCACCTGCTCTCTTCTGATACCTTGAAAAAGACTGCCAGTCAGTTGAAACGCAAGTATAAGGGCTACCATTGGATCCTCCTTTTATCTTAATCAGGATATGACATAATTTCAACATAAAATTCAACATATATTATTTTTCAAAATTCCATTCTTCCTACAATTACACCATCTTAACAATATAAATTAAACTGCTGTTGTTAATCAATATGATAATATATAAGTATCCTGCAATCGGATTATAAAAAACACTACCTTCTCTGCATTTTTATGCCGTTTCTTGCTATTGCAAATTTCAAACAATATTTCTTTAAAATCTATTATGACATTTTATTTCTAATAAATTCTTTGTATTTAATTTCAAACGATCCATGCTTGTTATTCCTCTGTTACTGGGTCCTAGAGAAAGAGGCGTTATACTTCAAAAATTATCAAAAATTCTTTCAAGGATATTTTACCTTTCTTCCCCAAGTACTTCCTACGGAATTCTTTTCTTCTTATCCGAATATTTACCCTCATCTATGAAGCTATTCAGACCATGTGGTGATACAATACTAAATTTCAAAACATTTAAATATAATCTAAATTTATCCTTCATTTAATCTTAAATGATCTGCATAAATTCTCTTGCCCAGCTACTGGGTTCCTGGGGGAAAAAGATGATTCTCAAGACAGATTATCCAGACATTAAAAAAGTTCTTTCTGATATTACTCTAAACAAAATTATTTCTCTTATTTCACACGTTATTCTAACCAAATAGATTGGGTCCTAAAAAAGTAGTTCTTCAGGAAACATAAATGGTTCTTAGACCATGTACTCAAATACTTTAAGTGTTACAGGAATCAGACCACATTATTCCATAATGACAAGTGGATGAAAAACAAGGCAAAACGGGGCTATAACAAAAATTGTGATTTAGACAACATCCTATACTACACTAATCTTGCTGATAAGGCAATATGTAAAGTGTAATGTCACAATTTTATCTGGTGTTAAAATTTCAAAAAGTGCATGTCTTCTATATTAAGGTGCTGATTGCAGACAAGGTCCATACAGTGCAAAATACTATTTCCCCAAAAATAATTAATATAGTCCCTATCATAAAAAACTACTATGGTGATCCTATGGTAAGCTACATAACCATTATCAATAATAAATATGCATTTAAATAAATGTGTCATTATTATAAAAACCACTTTAACTCGAATGCCCCATTTAACCCTTTAGGTGTGAGTGTATCACATCTAAAAATTGACTTTATCTCTATTTTGGCTAATTCTTTCTTAATATTATTTCTTCTCCAATTCGGCTGTGTCTTTTTGATTCCCAAAATCCTTCTAATGCCTCTAAAATCACTATCATGCTTCTCTATGAAGTGAAGAGAGAGGGGGTGGGTCATCGTTTCCTTCTTAATATTTCTAATATGCTCCCCCCATCTCTCTTTCAACCTTCTTGACGTCCTGCCAATGTACTGCAATGAACATGTACATTCTATCAAATAAACATAGAGTTGCGGATAATGAAAACCTCCACTTTCATTTCCTTTCTATTGGCTGTGGCTATGTATTAGGTGATTTTACTCTGTCCCTCCTTCACCGACCTACACGCTACACAGGTCCCACATCTGGTAAACCCCTTACTTAAAATTCTTCTTCTAGGAACATGGGCTGTACTCTTAACTACTGCATCCTTTAGGTTTCTTGCCTTCCTATAGACAAATTTAGTTTTTTCTGTTATGGCTTCTTTTAAATCAGAGTCCCTCAAAAGGAGACCCCAATGTTTTTGGACTATTTTTTCTATTCTTCTAAAGTCCACCATTAGTCAGATAGGGACAATCATAATAACATGAAGAAGAAAGAGAGAGAAGCGTTGAAAAGTTTGAAAGATAATAAAGAGATTGTCATAAAGGCCTCAGATAAAGGGGGGAGTATAACTATTCAAGACAGGGAAAATTATGAAAAAGTGTGCTGACAACTTCTAAATGATCAGGTGACATATAAAATGTTGAGAGGGAACTCTACCGGTAGTATTGAGAATAAATTAAAGGAATTTGTGGAACACTTCCATAGGGAGGGAGTACTATCAGATCAAGAAAGAGGATTTTTTTTATTATTTAGGACCCCCAAGTACCAGTGTTTTACATGCTGCCAAAAATCCACAAAAAGATAGAGAATCCCCCGAAAGACCAATAGTGGTTGGGGTAGATTCAATTACATCCAAGCTATCTCAGATGCTTCATTGCCTTCTCCAACCACTTATGCTGAAGATTCAATCTTTTTTGAAAGATACAGGTGACACCATAAGGAAGATGGAAAAATAAAATGGGAGAAGGCTATGATACTGGCAACTGCTGATGTCCAGTCTTTATACTCTATAATCGATCTATGAATAATAGCAATCAAGTGGATGCTGGAGAATAGCGATCTGGAATAGGGCAAGAAAGAGTTTATAATTTTAGGAATAAAATTTATCCTAGAGAATAATTATTTTTGGTTCTTGGACAACTACTTTTTACAGCTAAGATGAACAGCAATGGGGATGAAATTCGCCCTCTGCTCCGCCTCGGAGTATGTCTATAGTCATCTGTTGGCGAAAACCCATTTAATTGCCTTTTTCCAGTACATTGATGATATTATTGTGGTCTGGAGAGGAGATGAAACCTCCTTAAAAGTTTTTTGAACATTTAAATGAAAATAATCAAAATATTAGATTGGATTTAAATATTGGGAAAAACAGTGTAGAGTTTTTGGATCTAAAGTTAATAGGAGAAGGAAGTAACATAGTAACAGAAACACATAGAAAACCTACGGATGCCAACTCTTTCATCCCCAGGGAGAGTGAGCATCATCCCATTTGGTTGGATACAGTCACCCTGAGTCAATTTGTGAGGCTCAGGAGGAACTGTTACAATGAGAATAAATTTTTGGAACAAGGAGAGTTGTTAAGGAAACAATTTCTGAAGAAGGGATATGAGAAAGAAAAAGTGAATAAGGCCTTCCTAAAAGCAAAAAATAAAGAAAGAAAGATCTGGTTAGAGAAAAAGAAAAAAGAAATCCAGAACAAAATGGAGTGATGTTTATCACTCAATTTAGTCAGGACTTTAAAAAAAGAATAGAAAAAATAGTCCAAAAACACTGGGGTCTCCTTTTGAGGGACTCTGATTTAAAAGAAATCATAACAAAAAAAAAATTGTCTTTAGGACAAAAGGATGCGGTAGTTAGGAGTACAGCCCATGTTCCCAGAAGATCGGGGACAATTTTAAGTAAGGGGTTTACCAGATGTGGGACCTGTGTAGCGTGTAGGTTGGTGAAGGAGGGACAGAGTAAAATTACCTCCTACATAGCCACAGCCAATGGAAAGGAAATGAAAGTGGAGGATTTCATTACCTGCAACTCATCCAACAGTTTTTATTTGATAGAATGTACATGCTCATTGCAGTCCAAAGTTGAAAGAGAGATAGGGGGGAGCATATTAGAAATATTAAGAAGGGAACGATGACCCACCACCTCTCTCTTCACTTCAAAGATAAGCATAATAGTGATATTAGAGGCATTAGAAGAATTTTGGGAATCAAAAAGACAAAGCCGAATTGGAGAAATAATATAAAGAATTTGCCAAAATAGAGATGGAGTCAATTTTTATATGTGATACACTCACACCTAAAGGGTTAAACGGGGCATTCGAGTTAAAGTGGTTTTTATAATAATGACACATATTTATTATTGATAATGGTTATGTAGCTTACCATAGGATCACCATAGTAGTTTTTTTATGATAGGAACTATATTAATTATTTTTTTGGAAATAGTATTTATTGTTAATGGTATAACTAGCACAGTAATATTATTGTATGAGTGTGTGATATTTATTAATAATTTTGCATGATTTTTCCACTTTATGAATAGTTTTTTGCACTGTATGGACCTTGTCTGCAATCAGCACCTTAATATAGAAGACATGCACTTTATGAAATTTTAACACCAGATAAAATTGTGACATTACACTTTACACATGGAGTTTTATAAGGTTGTTTTTTTTTGAAGATTGCCTTATCAGCAAGATTAGAGTAGTATAGGATGTTGTCTAAATCACTATTTTTGTTCTAGTTTTGCCTTGTTGTTCGTGCACTTGTCACTATAGAATAATGTGGTCTGATTCCTGTAACACTTAAAATATTTAAGGACATGGTCTAAACATGGTTTATGTTTCCTGAAGAACTACCCCCATTAGGACCCAATCTATTTGGTTAGAATAACATGTGTGAAATAAGAGAAATAATTTTGTTTAGAGTAATATCGGAAATAACTTTTTTAATGTCTGGATAATCTATCTTGGAAGAATCATCTTTTTCCCCCAGGAACCCATTAGCTGGGCAAGAGAATTTATGCAGATCGTTTGAGATTAAATAAAGGATAAATTTAGATTATATTTAAATGTTTGGAAATTTAGTATTGTATCACCACATGGTCTGAATAGCTTCATAGATGAGGGTAGGTGTAAGGATAAGAAGAAAAGAATTCCATAGGAAGTACTTGGGCAAGAAATGGAAAATATCCTTAAAAGAAATTTTTGATAATTTTTGAAGTATAACTCCTCTTTCTCTAGGACCCAGTAACAGAGGAATAACAAGCATGGATCGTTTGAAATTAGATACAAAGAATTTATTAGAAATAAAATTCATTTGACTGTCTATAAGGAATTCTAAACAATAAGGGGGAATCCCCTCTAAATGTCATAATAGATTTTAAAGAAATATTGTTAGAATTTGCAATAGCAAGAAACGGCATATAAATGCCGAGGAGGTAGCGTTTTTTTTTTTTATCCGATTGCAGGATACTTATACACTGCTCAAAAAAAAAAGGGAACACTAAAATAACACATCCTAGATCTGAATGAATGAAATATTCATATTAAATACTTTGTTCTTTACATAGTTGAATGTGCTGACAACAAAATCACAC
>WWET01002296.1:80888-110356 GCA_011038615.1 Limnodynastes dumerilii
CTGACAGGAAGCCAGTGGAGGGTTTGACATAAAGGAGAGGCCGAGGTAGAGCGGTGTGAGAGGAAGATGAGCGTGGAAGCAGCATTGAGTATAGATTGAAGGGGGGCCCTCTATCTATAAAATAAAAGTCAGAGAGATTTGTTACAAACATTTGCAAATATATGATAAGCCACCAGCCATTTACAAGGCTTCTCTATTTTGGTGGTCCTACCTCTAATACTAACAGACAACCTGGTCGTAAATCAAGTGTGTGTGTGTGTGTGTGTGTGTGTGTGTGTGTGTGTGTGTGTGCACACTCTTACCTATTAGTACTAAATGGTTTGTATTCCTAAAATCTATGTAGGGGCAGCTACCTACCTAGCAGAATCTGCTGTATACTGACGCTCCATCATTCAGCTGCCTGGGCCAAATTTACTGCTGACAATTGGACACCTCACATGCACAGTGTCTTCTCTATGTTTTTGCATACGTGGTTATTTATGTAGTTTTTTCAATTTGAAATAAATGTTACATTTTATACATTAAATTATTCATTTTATCTCCCATTTTTCTGTAGAATAATTTTAATGAAGAAAGAGGGGAGTATTTCTCATAAAACCTCTAATGACATTCTACTATGGGGCTGCTCTTTTATTAATTTATTGGATCATACTACATTGGACATATTATACCTGCATTGCTGGAGGGAGAAAGTAACGAAAGTGACACATTTGGTGGCACAGGGAAACCAGAGGCCTATTATGTACTTCGCTCACTCAACATGACCTTTTTTTCAAGCTCAACATTATGTTAGTGGAGTATTACAGTACATATGCTCACAGATCCAAAGTGGAACAACCCGTTGGCTGTCAAGCTATCCTCACAATTACCTAATAAAAGAGACATCTCTATCCATTACAGTTTGTTGAGACCACAGACAGATCATAGCAAGACTAAGGCAGGTCTATCTCAGTGGATCGATAAATTCCTTAACCTAACTGTACCAATTAGCTTCCCATCTCTTAGCAGCTATTATGTACAGGAAGATGTTTCTTATTAAACTGAATAGAGCATACATGTCCCCATTGCAAGAACAACAGATCAACATCAAACAACACTATAAACATCCCAAAATATGGCCTCCAGGAGACAGATTAAAAGCACTGTCTATGGTCATGAAAGCTTAGGGTCTGGAGATTTATTAATGACTTTTGATTACCCCTCTCTTAATAATAACATCAGTGGGCTTTGTTGGGAAGTTTCTATCATCATCTCCAATTTCCCCCTGGCTACAAAAAAAAAATCACTCTTGGCAGTCTCAGCTGCTGCCAGAAAGTCTATACTGCAACTATGGCTTCAAATCACATCTCCATCCATGATATTGTTCATGGAAAAACTTTTTTATTTGTTTAAGATGGATTTTTTGGAGGTGTGTTTGCAAAATGATTTCAGGGTTGAAAAGTTGTATTTAACATGGGAAGGTTTTATAATTGTATTATACAAATCTGTGATACATAAAATATGGAGATGTTTTCAGCACACTTATTGGTATGAGTTACAGACACAGGGCCAGGGCCCCTCCTCTACTGTGCCTAATGAATGACCACCCAATGTCTCTCCTCAACTGCTGTAGGCAACAGAACATTCTAAATGCAACTTCAACAGTGAATGTTAACAGTACTTGTTAGAGATGATCTACGATAGTGTCTGGAATATTCTGTAAGTAACCATAAGTTCTTGTTTCTCTTCTAACATTCAATAGCACCAGTTCAGTTTAAAGGGATATTTAATTTAGCATATAAATGCAAAATATGTGTGAATTGTACCAATTGCTTACACATAGGTTAGCAGCTGAAGACAATATATGTATCCTGTGTTGAAAATTCATTAAAATGACTTTAAAAAGGATACTGGTTT
Source organism: Limnodynastes dumerilii (assembly GCA_011038615.1). Taxonomy (NCBI): domain Eukaryota; kingdom Metazoa; phylum Chordata; class Amphibia; order Anura; family Limnodynastidae; genus Limnodynastes; species Limnodynastes dumerilii. The sequence continues at coordinate 82,785 of WWET01002296.1, forward strand.
CTGTAAAATTTTTCTATGTCTTGAATCCACTCTAACATGTCAGCTATAGAAGGGCTGGTAGAAGAGCGTTGAAGGGATGCCTCCAGGTTTAACTTCTCTGCGTTTACATCATAAACATAGAATACTGATCCAACCATGTGACTCACAGAGTCCTTCACTTTTTGGAGTACACATCTGTAAAAAACAATGGAAAAGCATATCAGAACAAAAGATTAATCTGTCTTTCAGTTTATATGAATGAATATTGCAGTAGGGGAATAGCGATGAAAAAAACCCCCAAAAACATGTATTTACTTTGAGGTCATATATGAAGTCTGTGGTAAATTTGCATGCTGACCAAAGGGTAATATTGCAGCTTATACGTAGGTTACCTGTTGGGTGAGCAAGTTCCTTTAACCCTATAAAAATAGTAGACCAGATTCAAAGATCCGATTTTGCTGCTTTGAGAAACACACACTATCACCTCTCCTCACATGGACAGCAAATGTAAAATGCGCACCAAAGCTGTACATTCTAATGCAAAGTCCTGCCCAAATGTGAGCGCAATCCAGCCCACCATCCTAAATCTGGATAGTGAAGATTGTGTATCGATTGGGTCTTGATTGGATGAAATCCAATTGGACAACACTGAAAACAGGGTAATGACAGTGGTCTGATCTGCTCCAGCACTGTAACATTGTTAGACACCTATTCCCAATTGCGGTCACAGCATCCAGCGTTTGATGGGGCTTGAGCTGAATTTTTTGTGGGGTGCTGTCTTGCATTTCAAACAATGAATCAGTATCATTTTAATGCACAGCACACTGGAATGAAAGATTTCAAGATTTCTGCAATTGCAGGAATTATGGGGATTTTGTTTTACAAGTATTAATACATTTTTCATGGCTGTAGTTGCAGCTCAAACAGAATTGTATGTAAAGCACTGTAAAAATACAGAATAATAATAAATAGTAAATAAATGGCAGGCAGATTATCCACATTATCTCTCCCATTCCCCACTAGCCTAAGAGGTGTCTGTCACCTGAATGTCCTGACTTAGTCCAGCGCCACAAAATACTTCCCCCTGATGACACTTTAATAACTGGACAGAGATCTGTCCTACCAAGGTCCAACTATCTGGATAGTCACAATTAAGATGCAGCCATTTATCCAGATAAACGTCTTGAGGGTAATCCCAGACACTCAGCCAATGCTCTCCAGCAACGTGTCGGGGCACCGAGTTTCAAGATCCCTGCTTTTGGAAGGTTCCCCAAATACTACAGTACCAGAGAGCCCCTCCTGACAGAGGGAAGTCAGTGGAAAAGTCCTTGTGGCACTGGCAGAGTTCCCTACCTCAATGCCAATCAGACCAAGAATTACCCACACTTCTGGCCAATGGGAGAGATCTTACCTCAACCCCAGCCTCCTTTAGAAGCTCAGAATGTGATGTCCAAACTTACATCTTATCGTTCAGCTTTTCCAGAGTGACATCCATTGCTGCCTGAAGTTTATAATGAAGTCGTTCTTGCAGATCACTGAAATCTTTCAGAGGGGTCTTGGTGAAAGTAACTTTCTGACAGGTCTGCAATTGCTCAGCTAAGTTACTTAATGTGCTGATCAGGGGCTCACACTCCATTATGGCAAGCTTCCATTCCTCCTGTTGCTGCTCTATAACATCAAAGCACTGTCTTAGAGACTTTTGAACAGAGAGCACTGCAGTATCCTCTGACATTCTGGAATGAAAAAATAAAAACATGTCAATGCTACTAGGGCACAAAGACATATACTACGTACCAGAATAACACTGGCCACAAACTGGAATGATGAATAGACCAATCCGAAAATGAAATTGATATTCCAGCAGTCAATATTGGTACCTTACATTCATTTTTTTCCCAGAGTGGGACAATTATTGATTTAAAGCTGGGTACATACTAAGGGCTAGAATTGGCAAACTGCGAAAAAATGAAAAATGGAGATATTGCCTATAACCAATCAGATTAAAGCTGACATTCTCTAGTATGCAATAGGAAAGTGAGAGCTAGAATCTGTCTCATATGAGTTTGGTACTATTATTCACTATTCCTATCTATAAATATGGATGAGAGGTTAACCTGCAATTATTAGCAGTGAAGCAGAGTAACAACAGCAATTAATACAGTGGAGAAGGCCACAATAATGACTGAGAATAAAATGCTTGAATCAAGTTCTTGATTCATTAACAATTTGTTTCTGTGTAGTAATAACATGCTTCAAGATTGAATAGTAGAAAACGTTGTATACAGGGGTGTGAGTCCCTGGAAAGAATATGCATCGAGGCATATGCAATCGAAATCCCAGTCAGTTCGATGAGGCATAGCAATCGATCCATGGAGCACTGAACGTGGTGCTCCAATAGGTAAGGCTGTAAACTACCCCAACCCTTCCCCACAGCCTAACCCTAACCCTTCCTTCCCTGCATCCTGACCCTAACCCTCCCCCTCTCCCGCAGCCTGACCCTAACCCTCCCTTCCCCCCCAACCTGAACCTAACCCTTGAGAGGTTACTCACCTTTCCTGTGGTCCGGGTCCTGCGGTTGCTGCAGCGGCCGCGTTTCCGAATTGGCATGGGTGAGCATGCCGATTGGCATACTCACCCATTCTGAAAAAAAAATTCTGAACTGAAGGGGTATTTGAAATAGGGGCATCCGAAAAGGAACTTTCGGATGTCCTTATTTCGGAAATCAGACGGCAACCGGTATACAGTGTGTGTATATATAAACTGCTTCAGTAAGCTGGAAGAAATCTCACTTTCTGATTGATTGAATGACTGACTGATACCTCTGGACCTCGGTGCAGCTAAAGTGTGAGAACTTACTGCACATGCAGTTACAGCCTAATGCTGATGTCATAGCTGTAATTAACATCTATGGTATAAAAAATCCAATCAGTTGGCCACACTAAAAACATTGGGCTTGATTCAGACTTAAGAAGGTTCTTAAAATAAAAGAGGAAAATCACTCCTGGGCTAATCCATGTTGATTGCAGGGGAGTCATATTTCATTTGTTGCAAGTAGTATTAGAGTTAAGAGGTGATTCCTAGCAAAAGTCTAAATAACAGTGTAACAGTAAAGCTTACTCCACTCCAGCTCTTCAGTTACAGCTATCTGGATCCAACTTGCTACTCAACTCCAGCTCTCCAGTTACAGCTATCCGGATCCAACCTGCTACTCCACTCCAGTCTTCCAGCTTTAGCTTCAATCACCTTTCCAAGTCCTACTCAGCAACCTTGCCACACCTGCCCGTGTGTCCCACCTACTCAAGGACTTTTTCAAACCACGTGCACCTCCATTGCCCTTTGCCCCTCTGCACACTTTGATTTCAAGACTGTTTACTGTTATTATTTACTGTTCATTTCTGTATGCAGCTGTCCTTCATTAAACCGGCTAACTTTAAATTTACACCATCTCAACTGTCTTATTCCCTGAAGCCCGGAACAGATCCCACTAATCCTTTGAACGTGACAGTTTTATTCTGCAGTATCTCAATGCTTTTGAACAAATACTTTTGGTCCTTTTTAGACTGATTTTGTTTCCCTTTTGTTGGAATGTGACCAGGCAATCCATCTCTTCTTCTCAAGCCCTAATTGGCGAAGTGACGACCACAGACTGCACTTCAACATGATCTGCTTTCATCCATAGGGATGACGATTTGGTTGTGAACAACCCCGAAATTCCCCCAACTCTAGTCTGTGTTTGACCATTAGTAAAAAGTATCGTACTTTTCCCTATTTTGGGATATAGATGTATCTTCTGGTTTAGATGGTTGTGATGCCAATTCCATTAATCTAAAAAAACTAATTTGAAGCGGTCTCGTGTGGAATGGTACTACATATATCACAGACACCCAGAAGTTGCAGAAGTTTCATATATTTTCTGTAGAAACTGATGAAAGACACCTAATTCTTCTTGCTTTTTGTACCAATACACTTCTTCTATCTTCTGGGGACAGCGCCACTGAAACCTTGTTGGTGTGTGTGAGAACTTACTGCACATGCAGTTACAGCCTAATGCTGATGTCATAGCTGTAATTAACATCTATGGTATAAAAAATCCAATCAGTTGGCCACACTAAAAACATCGGGCTTGATTCAGACTTAAGAAGGTTCTTAAAATAAAAGAGGAAAGTCACTCCTGGGCTAAACCATGTTGATTGCAGGGGAGTCATACTTCATTTGTTGCAAGTAGTATTAGAGTTAAGAGGTGATTCCTAGCACAAGTCTAAATAACAGTGCAATAGTAAAGCTGGTCAGTATCTGTGTGCAGTAAGCAATTCAAAAATATATCTCTGCATGCAAAAAATACAATTTACTTGACTCCCCCTGCAATCAGCATGGTTTAGCCCAGGAGCAACTTTCCTTATTTTAAGCACCTTCTTAAGTCTGAATCAAGCCCATTATGCTTTATCACGTTTTTAGCAAAATTAGACGATCATATGATAATTGTTTTCAATTGCAATTTATTTTGTGTGTGGAATATTGGTAGTAAAGGTATGCATATTATGATATATATGCATGGCCTGACCTCTTTTTTTTGTACACCTATCTTTTTGTCCGTGAGGAAAAAAATTTAAAGGAAGAAGACGGTACAGAATCTATTAGCACTTTTCTCCACACTTCATTATAAACTGCACTCAATTTGCCTAGTCGAAAAGACTCTATTCCCTGCATTTGAGACCTTTTTTTAAGTTTATTAGTATTTTTATTAGCATTGGATTATTTTTATGCCGTATAAGGTGTTTTATTCTGCAGTATCTCAACGCTTTTGAACAAATACTTTTGGTCCTTTTTAGACTGATTTTGTTACCCTTTTGTTGGAATGTGACCAGGCAATCAATCTCTTCTTCTCAAGCCCGAATTGGCGAAGTGGCGACCGCAGACTGCACTTCAACATGATCTGCTTTCATCCATAGGGATGACGATTTGGTTGTGAAAAAACCCCAAATTCCCCCAACTCTAGTCTGTGTTTGACCATTAGTCAAAAGTCTTGTACTTTTCCCTATTTTGGGATATAGATGTATCTTCTGGTTTAGATGGTTGTGATGCCAATTCCATTAATCTAAAAAAACTAATTTGAAGCGGTCTCATGTGGAATGGTACTGCATATATCACAGACGCCCAGAAGTTTCATATATTTTCTGTGGAAACTGATGAAAGACACCTAATTCTTCTTGCTTTTTGTACCAATACACTTCTTCTATCTTCTGGGGACAGCGCCACTGAAACCTTGTTGGTGTGTAATAGAACCCCCATATATTTTATTTGCGCTGGTACGAAGTTGCTTTATCGCCAAATCTTCTGAGTCTTTGCTACTACTTCCATTTGACATAGCGATTCGTGGTACAAAGAAGCCCCAATCAATATATCTAGACATATATAGAGGGAAGCCATACCTTCTCACTCTTGCAATAATGGCTATTAGGACTTTTTTAAATGTCCTGGATGAACTAGAAAGACCAAACATTAGTGAGATAAACTGCTAGTGTTTTCCAAACATATGAAGCCTGAGAACTTATGTCACAGGAAGATGAGTACATAAAGGTATACATTTTGTAAGTAGATCTACAGCAGTAAGAAACATACCTGGTATGAGACTCTTAAGGCTAGGTCTTACAGATTCCATTTCGAAATGTCTTACCCAAAGGATTTTGTTTAAAGATTTTGGATCCAAGTTAGTGTGGAATCCTCCTGAAGTTTTTTGTGCCACAAATATCCCTGAATAAAACCTTCTGAATCTTGTAGACTCTGTTACCTCTTTTATCCCTTCCTCATACAACAGAGACACTAAACTATCCTTTGAGGCCTCCTTGAACTGTTTTGAAACTAGAATAGGAGAGCTTTTAAAATGATTTTCTGGTATGATGAATAAAAACTCTAGTTTGTAATGTGAGAGGATGATGTCCAGCACCTACTTGTCTGTAAGATTCTCCTTGCATGTGTTTTTTGATTCCTGCAAATCTGCCCCCTATTGGTGGTGCTTGTTCAGTCAGCCCTGGACTAGTATCAGTGCAAAGCTTTCCTTAATACGTTTCTGAAATCTCTACCCCTTTGGCCATGATAAAAATTGTCTGATGCCTTCTTAGAAAATCTCTTCCATGACAGTAGAGTTTGACTCACTTGAACTCCTTCTGTGTGGTTGTTATAGGCATGTTATAGTAGGAATACCTTAATACCTTGTCTTGTCGATAGTTAGACTTGCCAACTCATGTCTTAGAGATGATATAGTCTAGTTTTGGTCCAAAAAGATATTTTCCTGCTAGGGGCAATGACAGCAGTCTGTTCTATTATTGGGCATCTGGGTTTCGGCCATAGGGCCCATCTAGTTACCTCCGAATTGCCCTATGTTCTGACCGTTAATTTTACAAAATCAACACAAGAATTGTAAAGCCAGATGAATATTCTGGACCATCTTCAACAACTCACTGTGCTTGATGACCTCTTCCATGCAATACTCCTAGTCATTGCACCTGTTTCTAAATACTCCCTAAATATGGTGACACCGCTGTCCTAAGGCTGATTTAAAAAAATAAGACAATCTTGCTATAACAGCTTCCATCTTAAGGGGTTCTTCCCACTTCTTGATATCCTTCTGGAGAAAAGGATATAACCAAGTAATTTGAAGAAGGAACTTTCCTGTCTGGGTGCTTCAAATAATGCTTCCCTCCTTTTTCATCTCAGCAAACAAAAGAAAACTGCATATCCAGTTTCCAGAATATTAAGTGATTTTTGTATTAATTTTAGGATTCCACTAAATTAAGTTAAAATTTGTCGCTTTCTTCTGTGACCTAACGGAGTCCTCGGAGACTGAAGCATATTTAGACAATTGTCTGACTTTTTCCCACTTCTGATTCAACCAAATGTTCGCTATTAATAGACCTTGTCTGTCACAAAACGCCATACTTACAGAGCCGGACGCTGTAATTCCCTGGGTTTCTCAGGCTGTGCTGGCTATAATTCTCCATTGCGGCCTACTTGAACTGGCAAACCCCAGTGTTTCCTACATTGTACCTGAAACAGAGTTCCATAACCTCAGGGGCATGGCCATCTTGGATCCAGTCAGCTGACCGCTATAAGTCAAACACTTTCCACTTACTCAGTGTTTTCAGCTACCAATAGGATCCAAGCACTCCCTATTTAAATCTCTGACACAAGCCTACCTGTGTTAGTGCAACAAGTGCCATTGTATTATGTAACTGGTCCCAGTATCTCCTTGTAATTCCCAGTTCCCGGTCAGTTTAGTTGTTCTGCTTTATTTCCAGTGTTCAGTGGATTTACTATTCCATGTGTTCCTTAGTGTTCCTGTGCTACTCTACTACTGGTGCTGACCACTGTGCAACAAAGTTGTGCTATTTAACTGCTAAATGTACTATGCTGCCAAGTTGTGCTGCTCATGCTAATCACTGTGCAACCAAATTGTGCTACTCAGCTGCTATGGGTACACCCCTACTCATGCTGTCTACTGTGCCACTGTGTTGTTCAGCATTATTACAGACTTCACAGCTCATTCGTGCAGTCTAATGTGCCACCATGTTCAACATCATTAGTCATTGCAGTTTATTTGTGCTGTCTGCTGTATTGTTGAGCATTACCACTATCTTCCAAATTACTTAGTTGCAAGTATATTTAATAAACTCTTTCAACATTTACCTTTTGTTCCGTGGGCATTCTCTGTGTTTCATATCGATCCTCAGTTAATAAGCAAACCCCCAGCCCAAGGGTCCCTGAGGAAGAATCCCAAAACCCAGACTCCATGACATTGTCTTCTTTAATGATAATTTAAGATTCCTCCTTAGAGAGGAAGGTATCAGTTAATGCACTTTTTTTAGTCTCTACTAAACTTTCTTAACGTTTAGAACACCAAAAATATTTTGGTAATAATTTGTCACATGTAGCACATCTTGCAGCTTTAACTTTTTTTTTTTATTTTTTTTTTTTTACTTAGGTCTAGTGTCTAAGGACAATGGCCCACATCCTGGACAACGGCCCACAGGGGAATTACGTATGTCGTACGTAATTCTCCTGTTTTGAAAGTTGTGTGCATGCGCACAACCTTCTTACGACGCCGTAAAGGCCTGCGTACGTATCGTACGCCGGCTCTTACTAAAACGGGGCTTCCCCCCACTACGCACGTCGTATCTCTGCCGTAAAGGTAGAGATAAACATGCTAATTAAGGTATATAAGGTTGCCCTATAGCACTCATAAGTGCCATTAGGCACTTAAAAAGGGGAGTGGGGATACATGCATCTACGGATTACACACTTATGTGTAAATCTGGCCCAATATCTCCTTACTGGTCTCCGACCTAAAATAAAAAACAAAAATGGCAACTAACATAAGGGAGTACACCAGGAATCCTGGGCTGGGATCAATCATCCTCCATATTGTTAGGACAGGCCACCAGGGTGCGGAGTCTAACCTGAGTCTGGTGTTCACTGGAGCCCCTGATGGTGGGGACAGGCTTGGCCGCAGAAAACAGACAGGTCGCGGTCCCCAGCGAATAAGTCCTATGAGTGCGTGTAAGACACAAGGAATACAGGAAATACCCAGTGATAACAGAAGGGAACACACCTCAATAAACAGTGGAACAAACTAGGGCAAACACTCACCGAACCACGCAGCACACGGCAGGCACAAAAGGCAGGAACACGGAAGGATAAGCGGGCAAGGAAGGGAGACAACTGGACACAGAGGAGAACAGGCAGGATATGTACACTTGTAAATCACAGAAATAAACAGGTCTCGAGAGAGAGAGAGAGAGAGAGAGGCAAAAGGGAAACACAGCAGCAGGCTAGCAATAGCTATAACCGGCAAAGCTGCTGAAAACGGCAGGATATATATGACTGCTGGCCAATAACCAGCCAGCAGTCTGATGCCAAAAAACACTGCCTGGCGTCCTGGCTGCTAAGCAACGTCAGGACGCCAGTGCAGGGATAGGAGGATTAAGCTGACGATGTGTCACAGCGTCCTGGTAACCTGGCAATGCCCATGACTGCACCAGAAGTTGAGTGGAGGTCGGGAGCTGATGGGGAATTTCTGCATTTTGGCTGCCTAGCAATGCCAGGACACCAATAACGAGCCGCCAGGAGGGAGAGGTGAGTGCCGCCGGGAGTCGCCGCCAGACACACTGTCACCGGAGTGTAACGGTGTGTAACACATATTAGCAGTGTTCACCCCAGAATATGTTGCCAGCCGGGTGGTATTAAATAGCAGCTGGGTGGGAGCAGTGTAATACTTTGCAATAATAATACTTGACGGGATCCAGACATACGTTCACACTGCGAATCGCCTCGCTGGTGCTGCACTACTGGGAATTAAGCCTTTATGGTCCATTGGAGCACAACCAAGACTGAAAGCTGGAGATCTCAATCAATGTTTTGGTCAGGTCTGGCCAGGTGGTAAGCTAAAATTGCCGGGTGGAGCACCCGGCTAAAATGTCCTGGGAAGAACACTGTATTAGGATCCTTCTTTAGTGTGCACAGGCAGTCAGACTGCCACAAGGAAAAAATTGGTGCCTTTCGGTTAAATAGAAGGATCTTCTGACGTAATTTGCTTACTTTCCTATAAGATTAACACAAGCTACCTGAAAATGGTGGCACCCATGAGTTTATACCTCTAGCGCCGCCTACCCCGCTCCTGACATTACTATGTCCACCCCACTCTCACAAGGGGGGGACATAGAAAATGTAGATGCAATAAAGGCTGGATCCACCACCTCCTTCCTCAGTCTAACTACCTGAGACATCAACAGAAGAAGCTTAGGGATTCCTGTTTCGGCATCTTGCAGAAAGCAGCAGGTAACTGAAGATCCACTATCTAATACACATTTGCTCCTAATTATGCAGTAAAAAAAACAAAAAAAGAATCCACAGGAAGTCAAGCTGGGGAAGCCACAGTGATGCCTCTATTGCCTGCTGAGCTCCAATAGGGGAAAGAGATCTTACTTATTAATTAGTGCGGTCATGGGAAGGCACAAGAAACAAATTAATTTGCATCCCTCACATTGCGAAATTGTTTGTTTGGTTTCAGATTTGCACCATTTTGATCAGTCCCTAACTTTGCAGTTAAAGCCTGGTTGAAATTACCATTACCGTCTAAACTCCATGGGCCAGATTTACTAAGCTTCGGGTTTGTAAAAATGGAGATGTTCCCCATGCCAACCAATCAGATTCTAGCCCTCACTTTTCTATTACATACTAGAGAATGTCAGCTATAATCTGATTGGTTACTAAGGGCAACATCTCCACCTTTCCAAACCCACAGCTTGGTAAAACTGGCCCCATGTGGCTTAATTTAAAATTTATCATCAACAAACTAACCACACCTGTAAATCAGCATATTAGTGGATAAATACACAATAAAATCGTAGCAGCACTATTTAATGTACTGACTGAACCATGGCCAAAGATGTTCCTTGCTTTTTGTGTTAGTTTGCTAATACACTATAATTTTGTCTAGCATACATAACGTGACCATTTATTTTTTTCCTCAAAACGGGACATTTACACATTTTTATGGGGGCCCACCACATAGTCAATGGGCGTGGTCAAAAAGTCAAGGCCAGAGGATGCTTGTATCAATGAAACTTAAACTGTGTATTATCTATGACACCCACAGACTTTTCAACAGCTCAGTGTGAAAGGTGTGTTATACTATTAATTCTCAGTTACAGTGACCCATATAATTACAGTGAGTATCCTACTGACATATATACAAGGCAGAGATCATACTAGTTATCACCATACAATAAGGACCACTTAAGATAATAGCAACTTCATCCTAGTGACCGCAATACAATACAGACTATATCCTAGCTATTGCGATACCATACACGCTGCTCTCTAGTTATCAACATACAATACACATTGCATCCTAGTTATCACAATATAATACACATTGCATCCTAGTTATTGCTATACAATACACATTGCATCCTAGTTATCACAATATAATACACATTGCATCCTAGTTATCACAATATAATACACATTGCATCCTAGTTATCACAATATAATACACATTGCATCCTAGTTATCACAATATAATACACATTGCATCCTAGTTATCACAATATAATACACATTGCATCCTAGTTATCACAATATAATACACATTGCATCCTAGTTATCACAATATAATACACATTGCATCCTAGTTATCACAATATAATACACATTGCATCCTAGTTATCACAATATAATACACATTGCATCCTAGTTATCACAATATAATACACATTGCATCCTAGTTATCACAATATAATACACATTGCATCCTAGTTATCACAATATAATACACATTGCATCCTAGTTATCACAATATAATACACATTGCATCCTAGTTATCACAATATAATACACATTGCATCCTAGTTATCACAATATAATACACATTGCATCCTAGTTATCACAATATAATACACATTGCATCCTAGTTATCACAATATAATACACATTGCATCCTAGTTATCACAATATAATACACATTGCATCCTAGTTATCACAATATAATACACATTGCATCCTAGTTATCACAATATAATACACATTGCATCCTAGTTATCACAATATAATACACATTGCATCCTAGTTATCACAATATAATACACATTGCATCCTAGTTATCACAATATAATACACATTGCATCCTAGTTATCACAATATAATTGTTTTTTCCAACCCTGGTCTCTACACAAAACCAAATACAAAACCTATAGAGCCATCACTAAAACTGCACCCATATACATATCTTCACTCTTCTCAAGATATATCCCAGCTCACTCTCTCACAGGATACACAGCTCTCATGTACACTAAACAAATGATTCTCAGTTACAGGACTTTTCACAAGCTGTACCCACTTTTTGGAAAAATCTTCCTCACCCATTAAGACAACGTCTTTAAGACTAAATTTCTAAACTCCACTCCTGTCGGAACTCCAGGCACAGCATGGGTCTGACAGCAGCTTGCTACACGAACAAACTTCTGATGGCAGAACCCGACCTTAACATTTATGCATTGACAAAATGGAGCTGGTGCATAAATAAGGATTGTGCGTAAGGGATTAACCAAGCCCATAATGTTCAATTTACATTCCTCTGCCCTCCCACCATGTAAAAATGCTATATGAATGGTGACTTATTCCGCCCTGCTGTCCAAAAGGCTTTAAGCATGGAAGCCTGGATCCTGAGGATCCAGGTCTATTCTGAAATCTTCACACATATAGAAACATAGAAAGTGACGGCAGATAAGAGCCACATGGCCCATCTAGTCTGCCCATTTGTTTATTCAAAACTATACTGACCCTAGACCCTATTTACCCTCAATTTGGTTTACAATTTAGGATACCCTTATATTTATCCCAAGCATGTTTAAATTGTTCTACTGTATTGGCCTCAACCACCTCAGATGGGAGAATATTCCACATATCTATCACCCTTTCAGTGAAGTAATTTTTCTGCACATTTCCTTTGAATCTACCACCCTCCCATATGTATGTGCACTTGCCATTTGGGTCACAACCGTAAAGGGCAAGTCTTGATGCGGTCCATACTTCTTATCATTTGTCTAACTTATTTACAACAAATTTGCTATAAAGTTCCTGTTACATAATTAACACGGGATGCGTTCTCTGCAAAGAAAATTCTATTTTCGAAATATAGACAGCCAAAAGTACCTTTTTGGTTGTCTCTATTTAAAAAATATTACTAATTAGAAATTTTTAGTAATGAATAGGCAAGTATATTGAATGCATTTTTCCGCTTACTTAACCATTCATTCTTTCCGCAACTGCAGACCAGTTGCATCGCCGCAAATCCACCAGGTGAGTGTACAAGGGGAGTCTAAGGCTGTGGAGAGGGGATTCTCAGTGTTAAGCTGCAGGGAAGGGAGTCCAGCGTTCTCTCCAGAAAATGTTGCCAGCCAGGTATTAAAAAGTAGGTGGGTGGGGGTAACGTGATATTTTGCTGTTATAATAATGATCCCAACCCAGACATTCGTTCCCACTGCGGAGCTCCTCACTGCGTACAACTGAAAGATAAGCATCTGAGGCCTCAGACGCTGCCTGTCATGTAACTTTATTTTGTTCTATCAGTCATGATCTACTGGTGGATGGAAGCACTGAGATAGGTGCTAGAGTGTTCAACGCCCTCCTGCAAACTATAAATTTGTACCCTCGCATTTAACAATTTAGAACCCACAGTAGAAGAAACTACAAATACAATAAAAGAAAACAAATCCTAATCACTGCTAGATAATACAGACTACATCCTAGAGACCGCTATACAATACAGACTATATCTTTTTAACAGCCATACCATACATACATTATCCTAGTGACCACTATACCATATAGACCACATACTAGAGAATGCCATACAATACAGATTGCATCCTTGTGACCACTATAAAATGAATTCAACATTACGGTAACCACAATACAGTATTTAAAAAAAAAAGGCTTCCTTGTGAGTGTCATTAAAAAAAAAGAAAACATATTAATAGCCACAATACAAAAGTAAGTGCAGCCTTCTGAGTGCTTAATCTTATCCAGTGACACCTCCCCACAAACTCACACTGCATTCTGTCTCCTACCCTTCTTGAATCTACAGCCAAGCAAATCTACTCTTGTGTCTGCAGCCCTCCAATATTCCATCCTTCAGTGTCTCCAGCCTTCCAATAGTGACATTAGTGACCCATAAAGTAGCTGCAAAACACTTGCAAAATAAATCCCAATCTCCCCCTCTCGTGTCTCCAGCCATTAAGCCACCCCTTGTGTTTCTACAAATATCCAACCCCCTACCTTATGCTTTAAAAACTTCTCTCCCCTCTCATTTATCATACCTTTTGCTGTCTTCCCACTCTCCTGCTGTACTCCTACGCTGTGCGCACTCTGCAGTAAATGATGCTAGCGGAAACTCAGCTCACATTGCAGGAAGTGAGTAGTACTGGTTGTCAGTGACTGTTCTCCGACGAGCTGTACAGACTTTCTGCTGCTAGGCAATGGTGCAGCATTGCCAGAAAGCCTGTACAGCTAGTTATTTGTATTAGACACTGTCAGTCAACACTAAAAACTGAAACCACTAGCTGGGCGGTCAGCTTAAAACAGCCGTGTGGAGCACAGGGCTCAAAGGGCCTGGGAAGAACACTGCAGTCTTAGGATCAGGCTACAGGAAGGTGGGTCTTAGGGATACATTTACTAAAGTCATTATTTTATTTCTGTTTTTGGCAATTTTTGGGGGGCAATTTAGAACTAGCTGTACTTACTACGCAAAAATCCTCCAAAAATCACCGTAGAAATCATAAAAAATAAGCTGGGTGTGAGAGTGGATTTTTATATAAAAATATATTTTTTTTAAACAATAAGAAAGTGGTAAGACAATAAAAAGAAAAAGCCCAACAGTATGTACTAATAGGAAACAGTGGACATATGTATGCGACAGCATGCTATTAACCCTTAGTAAGCTGTTGCATATAAAACTAGAAAGCTCAGCATGCCCATGTATTGAAGGGCATGCTGTGCCTTTTAGTACCATAAGTGGCAGCATGCCAAGGGTTACTGGCATGCTACCGCATACATACTGTCCACCATATTCTATTAGTACACACCGTCCCCCAATTCCTATCACTACATACTGTCCACCAATTCCTAATACTACATAATGTGTACTCTTTTGAATACTACATAATGTGGCCCATTTGTAACTGTTATTACAACTGTTATTATGGCTAATGCCTCCTGTCATTACTGGATCCCTATTTATACCATCTGACGAGGTGTCCCTGTCAGAGGGTATAAAATAGGGGTTCAGAAATAGCAGAAGGACCGTGCCTCAATGTATGATATGTATCTATGCGGCTGCATGCCAGTAAGCTTTGGCAAGTTGCCACTTATGGTACTAAAAGCATGCTACGGTTAGGTTAATTTACAGTCAAAGCACTTTCTAAGTTCATTAAAATTATAGCTTTCTTTTTGTAAAAAATGTCTTTCACTAAGGGGCACGGAGTATGGAGATTCTTTAAAATAAATCGCTGTGATTGTAAGCTAAATCTCTGCAATTTAACTTTAAAAAATCGCCACACACCAATGTCTATTATAAATCGCCAGCAAAAAACACCCCTTGGTAAATCTAAAAATCACAGCGATAGTTGGTGAATTAGTATCGTACCCAAAAAACTACTTTAGTAAAAATACCCCTCTAAGTGTCAGGCTATGGGGTGGAGAGGGTTAGGTTTAGGATTAGAGAAATACTCACCTCTCTCTTCACTGCAGATTCGTCCTGGGGATCTTCTATTACTTATCCTCGGCGGGGCAGGAGAAATCGAATGAAAAGCCAATTTTGGAATTGGCTGGTTGTTCTGACCACCGACCCACACTCAATTAACACAAACTTGAACACTTTGGGTCTGATTCAGAGCTGCACATACACCGTTTTATAGGTGCAAGTGTAGATCTGAGCAATATTATGTTGAACTACAAGGGGAGGTAATTTTAATGTGTGAAACCAGAATGAGTGGTAAAGTTTTTTAGCTCAACTCTATTTTATAGATTAAACATAAAGCTATGTAGTATTTAAGTTCTATATGCAAAATTAAAGTATTTTCCCTGCACGCAAAATATTTAAAATTACTTAGCACCCCTTACTTTACAGAATGGTTTAGCTGAGCTCTATACTTGCACCTGTTTTGCCCTTGCTCTCAAACAATGAATCATCCCCTGAATCTTTCCAAACTAAAATAACCTTAGTTTTAAAACTAACACTGCTGTGTAACTGGATCAAACAGAACACTTCACACTTTTACCATAAAACCTGCCTTGTCCAATTTGTGATATATAGCACTTTCTCTTATGTATCAATCCCCAATGTCCTTAAAACTGTTGCAAGGAGGGCCCTCTTACACAACCATTCTGTTTGTTTATAAACAATCATGTGATAACGATTGAAATTGTAAAACACTTCATATCACGACGCTATACATAAACCTGTTATAATAAAATATAACACTGTGTGTCTTGTTTTTAATCCTTGTTATGCTTGTTTGTTGCTGTCAATTTCTATGCTGATTTTTCCTGTATGATATGCTGTACTTTGCTAAAATCATCCGTTCAGTTTACATTTAACATCCAGTTACTTATTTTATTATTGTAACTTTAATCAGATTGTTATAATAAACACTAAACATTGCCATGCTGCTCCCAGTGCCACTCTGCAACTATACTGTCCGAAACATTGTGTCTGGTGATTATAATTACCTAAAATAAACGCGTCAATGCACGTCATAACATTGCGTCCTATAGCTTTAGTTCAGCTCTCCAGAGCCTAGTATGAATTGGATTCCACGCATTCCCTTACATTGCCAGCAATACCGACTATACGTTATCAGTTAGATGGATACAGCACCTGTTCTGACAGTCTCGTCAACTTTTGGCGTAGTCTTAAAAAATTCTATTCAGTCACTTGAACGTCACATGCCATCGCATCACATCACAGGGGCGGAAGTTGTCATATGCTAACCGGAAACGTGAGTACCCAACGAGCTTTGCCATTTCCGGCGTTCGTAGAGGAGACCGGAGAGTTGTTGCCCCACTACAGTGGTAAAAGCCCACTCAATTCATAAGAGAATGAACGGGAAAAGGGAGGAAAGTAGGCACCGGAAAAGGAGACCCCAAAGCCCCCAGATTATTCCGGTGAAGGAGGAGAGGGTAAGCCCGGACAGGCGACACCGCTCAAGGAGGAGTCCGACTCCTGGAAGTAGCGGAGGGGAAGACTCCTCATCCCGGAGAAGTCGCAAGTAAATATCACCTCACTCATGGCAATAACATTGCTTATTATAATTTATGTTCACGGATATTCAGCTATAATTATATACTGTACTGTGGCAGAATATAAGGTGTAATGAAGTGACCTTTGGTAGATGGCATCTAGTTTAATTACAAAGCTTTTTTTTATCCTTTTGCTTACATTACCTAAAATAAAGTTTCGCAAACTAAGGAAAGTCCACAAACTATATGGGTCTATCTTTTCAATTTTTCAATAATCGGCAAACGTTTTTGCCAGTAAATGTAAGCATCTGTGCCATTTGACTTGTATAAGCTAGCCTGACATATATTCTAGGAACACACTTAATTGTGATCAGTAAACTTTGTGACTATTGCCTGCTATTTTAGAAGACTGCTACAAAAAACACAACGTAAATTACCTTTTTAATGAGTGTTCAGAATTCCTTCAAATACAGATGAATAAAACAAATTGAAATCATTTTCAAAATAGATTTGTAATAATAATGGACCAAATCCTGATATAATAGTAAAACACAATAGTGTGTGGACCTTCTGCTGCAGTCATCTGTTGGGTCGCAGTGTGATTCTAATTTGAGTGATCTCCTCGCATTTAAGGTATTCTGCCAGTAGGTCCTGACTTTACCATTTATGCCCCGGCTCCACTTAAAATGGTGCCAGTATGTTAATGAGGATCATACATAAGGGCTTGTCCAAGCCCCCATTGTACAATTTAATACTTCCCAACATGCAAAGTGAAAATTTTGTTTGTTTTTAGCTGAAGCAATAATAATAATAGAAGTAATTTATGTGTTAGTATTGCTGACACAGCGTGGGTTGCAGTGTTTCATTTCCCAGTATGAGTGTCCTCTCTATATAAGTAGCACCACAAAATGCTTGTTTTACAGCACCAGACTGCTTTTCGTGTTTGTAGCTTATGTAGGATAACTGCTGCAATAAAGCTACATACTATATTTCCCATCAAAACATTTGAGCCATTCATAATACATGTATGTCTCTTGTTCTGACCAGTCAGCAATCTAAGGGTCTGGACAATTTAGTGGTCTTACCCATTGGACAGTGAGGCTCTCAATTTGCATGAGGATAGGAAAAATGATTAGGTTTGCTTAGACACAATGGGCAGGATCCAGACTTGCAGTTCCGCTACGCTCCTGTCCAGTTGTGTCTAGCTTCCATGCTTGTGAGGAGAGGCCAATCCCATTGCATGCACAAACTAATGGTTATGACACTACCTTTAATTTATTTCATCTCTAATTTCTGATGCATCGTAGATGCTCACAAAGGACCGTAATAATAATACGATAAATTACCTGTCATAAAGACACTTTTTGGCTTCCCACTTTCTAGTTAACACCAGTTCTTAGCCTGCAAAAGAACCAAGAAGAGAAAATGGTACAGATTGCACAGCACCCCACCTCTGAGTGTTCTCAACTACTTTTAGATGCTAAACTTTTATTTATTTTTAGGTCACCAGGAAAACATAAAAAGTCGTCTGTCAAACAAAAAAAGAGACAGAGAAGTGAAAGCAGAAGTCCTGCACGGTTTCCCATAAAAATAAAGCAGGTAATATTGCACAAGTGCACTGTTTATATGTTTGCTGGATAGAAAATACAAACGTCTTTGGTGGTGTGGTAAATGTCATTGTCCAATAGAGAACATAAACAATGTACCCAAAATAACTGAAGGTTTTTGTATTTGGCTAAATATGCTACCATGTAAAATTAAAGAATGTACTCTAGACTGTAGAATCATACACATCGGGTAACATCAATAAATTGTTAAAATCTGCAATTTTATTTTCATTCCCAGCACATAAATAAGAAACCACTTTATTTTTTTTCTTCACTGCAGTTAACAATTCATATAAGAAAGTTCACCTCTTAAAAAAGTCTAATTTTACTGTTTTAAGTAAGTAATTGACAGATTTGCTCTTTTTAGAGGTGAGGATCTAAAAATGTATTAATGGACAGCTGCGATAGAGTCTATGCAAGTCTATCACTAAATATTTTTGTTTTCTGTCAGTGTTATTTTTATATATGTATTCATTAAGTTTTTTTTGTTTTTTTAAAGGAAAAAGAAGAGCACATCCGCCGAACACATGAGGACAGGCAGCCCAGAGAGAGATGGGAAGATGATCACAGAAGAAACAGACATCGAGACAATATTGACAGAGGTCACTACAGCCAATCACGACACAGAGAAAGAGATGAATTAAGAGAACAAAGAGCAGAACGGGAATTCCACAATGACAGGAGGAGGGAAAGGCGCCAGAGAGAAGAGCAAGAAGATGAACAGACAGAAAATCAGGAGTCTGATAACCCTGATAATAACACACAGGCTAAAAAAGAACAGCCAAATTTTGAACTTTCTGGGGCATTGCTTGAAGACACAAACACTTTCAGAGGGGTAGTTATTAAGTACAGTGAGCCAGCAGAAGCACGCATGCCAAAGAGACGTTGGCGTCTGTATCCTTTCAAGAATGATGAAGCTCTCCCTGTTATGTATATTCATAGGCAAAGTGCATACCTTCTAGGAAGACAAAGACATATTGCAGATATACCCATAGACCATCCATCTTGTTCCAAACAACATGCTGTTCTACAGTATCGGTGAGAAAACTTTTTTTTTTTTTAATAGGTGCAGAGGTTTTTTTTACATAAAGATAATTTATTTGTTACCCTGAATTTCTTGTATTTATTTTTTGGGTTATATTTAAATTCATACATTTGAAAATAAATTATCTGGATGACTGTCCAGCTGTCTAGCTTTTTTTGGTTACCTTGCATGAATTATTCTTTTCTTGTTAAAAGGATTAACCTTTAACATAGCTTTTTGGCCAAAAATTTTGTGATGTAATGTGCTTTCCCGAGACAGATGTTCTCTGATGGATCAATAGGAAATGCCTGTTGTCATTGACCATCTATATTTTCTGCTGTTCCCACCAAACTCCACTGTTACTTACTGTTTTATTAACTCTATTTTATAGATTAAACATAAAGCCATAGAGTATTTGAGTTGTATATGCAAAAGTAAAGTCTTTTTCCTGCATGCGAAATGTTTAAAATGAATTGGCACCCCTTACTTTGCAAAATGGTTTATCGGAGATGTACACTTGCATCTATTTTACCGTTATTGCCCTTACTCCTAAACTCTTAATCTGCTCCTATCTGTATAAAACAGTGAGCAATTAGTGAGAATTCTGTATCGTTTACATACATTTCTCTTGCATTTCTTCCATACTCTTAAATTACACCTTCAATATTCCATATTTATAATCTTCTATATTCCAGCCTCTTTTCTTGTTGGGGTGAGGATTTTTTATGACACAAAATTGGTTGTAAATCCACAGAACTGCTTTGATATCAATATATGGTTTATTTTGTCATCTACTGCAAAATTTTGAGTTTTTTTTAATAGTATGTACATTTTCTTTTTTAGGATGGTTCCTTTTACTCGTGCTGATGGGACCATGGGTAGACGGGTCAGACCATACATTATTGACCTTGGATCTGGAAATGGCACTTACCTAAACAACCAACGAATTGACCCACAGAAATACTATGAGTTAAAAGAGAAAGATGTGCTAAAATTTGGATTCAGCAGTAGGGAATATGTGGTACTACATGAATCATCAGATACTTCTGAAGTGGACAAGAATCCAGATGAGGACGAAGATGAAGGGGTAGATGAAGGCGAAGATGAAGAGGACAAAGATAGCTAGCATGCTCTAATTCCCTACATTCAACAAATTATCAGTATAAAATTTATATGTGGTGTTCCTCATGTGTTGCTGGCCTGTACACATCGGAAACATTTACAGACTATTCTATCTTTTAAACAAAAATTCTAAGAGACTGTATAATTGTTTATTCTATTGTGCTCATACAGAACTTGGGGCATTGGAGGTTTTTTTTATTTTCATTTTTTTTTTACCCCTAATCCTCAGGTGTAGTCAAACAGAATTTCTGTCTTGTTGCTTAAAGATTTTTTTTTTTTTTTTTTTATATATAAAGTTGCTTTTATTAAAAAAGACAATTGTCTTGCAATATATATTTCATTGGCTTAATTATATTTCTTATATTAATGCTGTTGCAGTTGAGTTATCTTGCGTTCATATTAAAACCTGTTTAGTCAGCTACTTTTACATTTAGTAGCTTTTTTTTTTTTTTTTATATATATAAAGTTGCTTTTATTAAAAAAGACAATTGTCTTGCAATATATATTTCATTGGCTTAATTATATTTCTTATATTAATGCTGTTGCAGTTGAGTTATCTTGCGTTCATATTAAAACCTGTTTAGTCAGCTACTTTTACATTTAGTAGCTCCTTGTAACTGGTCATGGCAGGTTAAGAAGAGACAGCTTTTAAGATGAGACAAAAATTTATAATAATAATAAAAAAAAAAAAAATCAGCAAGGGGTATTGTATCAAGTGGAGGTATTTTAGGCAGCTGTGATTTATCACCACGTTAAGGTCACCTCTCCAAAGTAATACTTCAGAAACTCAAAAGTCCACTTCACAATAAAGGTAGCATTTTTTTAATAAGGTACGATATCAAGTCTGAGAAATATAATGTCCTGCACTAGCAGAGGGAGAATGGGGGGACGACGACGACAACCCAAATCTTCAAATATGGATCTTAACCCTGTAATATGTGATTGCAGTGGTTGTGTGACCAAAAATAGTAATCCTAATAACACAAAACAAAGAAAGCTAAATCAGGCTGTTAAGTGAGTAATATAAAGAGAATATTGTGTGTGATCTTGATGGGTCCAATCTGTTGCCTGTATCTCAAATAGATGTAAGTATGGTGTTAAAGGTATATTATCGCGCCAAAAATGCTTAATTCTTGCTGCTGTTCAAGTTCCAGGAGAAAAC
Source organism: Limnodynastes dumerilii (assembly GCA_011038615.1). Taxonomy (NCBI): domain Eukaryota; kingdom Metazoa; phylum Chordata; class Amphibia; order Anura; family Limnodynastidae; genus Limnodynastes; species Limnodynastes dumerilii. The sequence goes on from WWET01002296.1 coordinate 104,473, forward strand.
AATACACTCAGGTTGTGACACTTAAATGGGGGAAAAATAGGGCTGAGTGGTTACAGGAGAAAGTTGAGGAAAACAAAAGGCATGGGTATTGTTTCAATAGAGTTCATACATTCTCAAACTGCAACAAAGTTATAGAAGGTATTCAGACGTAACAATTTGTAACCGTAGAGGAAGTTAGTCCTGAGTCTTTATTTGCATAAAGAATTCTTTACTCACACTGCTGTCAAGTTTGCAGAAAAGTCTTGTATTAATGTTCTATGTTTGAAGGAGTGTCCTCTTTCTATTGCTGCTGTCTTAAAACACTTTCTGTCCAGTGCCGTTTTTCTGAATCATCCAAAGTCTGGTGCTTGTCGTGAGTTGCTTTCATCTTGTTTTCAAATTAACACTTGTGCAGTGAAAGGGAGACAGCGGCACACGGGTGTGCAACATATGACTACTGGTGTTTGTATGAATGTCGGTCTAAATTGTGAGTAGTACTCTATTGTTTTTAATTGCTGCCTTTAAGTAAATGATTTTTGCACCATCCTAGGTGTATGTTTCAGCTGTGTTCCATTTTCTCCCTTCACTGCACAAGTGTTAATTTGAAAACAAAGACAGAAGAAGCAAGTGAAAGCAACTCACAGTAAGCATCAGACTTTGGATGATTCAGAAAAACGGCAATAGAAAGAGGACACTCCTTCAAACAGAAAACCAAAAGCTTCTTAGATACTGTTGGCTATATAAGACACTAGATCATGTTTTACTATGACACTAGTGAAAGCAAATTAACCTATCTATACAAAAGGAATTGTCCATAAGAGTTGCTGATCGACCAGTTTCTAGGGAGTGGTGGTCTGGAAGATAGTTAACTGGATAGTTACTCAGCAGGTTCAAATACAGCAAAATTAACAGTTCATTAATCACTACATTTTAAAAGGCTTTACCCAAAGTAGGATTGAAGAGGGGTGCAAGGGGAAAAGGCAATAAATGATTGTTTTGTAATTCTACAAGCTAGGTTCAAATCATCATTTCATCACTGCAGTTCAGGGGTAGTATCAATATGCAACACAATACTACTGTAACTATGGTACCATTTAAAATTCACCAGTATAAAGCGTGGAAAAACATTACTCCTACAGTAAAGAAATAGCATTCTGTAAAGTTGGATCATCTTGGTTCTTTTTTCATTACCACTATCTTGAACTTTGCCCTTCTAAAAGGCCCTTCCCATTAGGTTGTCAATATTTCCACATCCACATCATTCTTCCCTATTGGTGCCTTGACATAAGTAGAGCAGAATAAAGCAAGGAACAAGCTGTCCCTGTCAGTACTATATTATGCTGCATTCCAGGATAGCGACCAAATTAGATAGTTTTTAGCTTCAAAACCAAATCCCATTTTAGCAACTTTCAAACATAACCAATGTAACAGAATAATATTAATGTGCATTGTTATGAAAAGATCCACTGGTACCTCTTTTTATGAAGATTCCTTACCATTTATTACAACTCTGTCAATCCTCCAAACAAGATCTTACTGACAAACATCTTTGTATTCAATTCCAAACTTTACTGTTTAACAGCTGCAATGTAAGACAGTTTCAAAGGCCTTATTAAAATCTAGATAACTAGCTTCTCTAGATCTATTGTAGTAGTAAGCCAGTCATTAAGTTTTGTTTGACATGATATCCCCAAGTTGATCCATTGGATACTGGATTAGAGATGTTCTGTCATTAGTTTTTTTGATAGGGGTTTCATCAATTCTACTACTATTAATGTAAGGCCAACTAACAGGTAGATACCAGTCTCTTTGCTACTTTCCCTTTTTGTGCTTTTTTTTTAATCCACAGGACTGAAGCCTGTTACTTATGATAATGCAGGGTTTGGAAATTATCTATATATCTACCTAGCTATCTAGTGAAGATGTGGGGCCCACCTGGCCAATTACACCCCCTTCTAGTCTTGCCAGCCACCCAGGGGTGCCTAGCTATGCCAGGGAAACTTACCCAGTACCTCCGAAGAATCTTTTAATCACGCAGACAAACACAGTTAGAAAAGTACAACAGTATATTTATTGTAGAACAAGAACAATATATTTTTTATGCATACAATAAATGTCAAAAAGGTTTTACCACATTATCTGACCCATTCCCAACTAGCATAAGGAGCTGCTGTCACATGAATGTCCCGCTGCTTGCACGAACGCCACAAATACTTCCCCTCTGATGACACCGCAATGCCTGGTCAGAGTCTGTCCATCTATCTGTATGGTCACAATGAAGATGCAGTCTTTTTTCAGATAAACATCTTGGGGGGGGGAGATGCAAGCCACTTGAACAATGCTCCACCAACGTGGTGGGGTGCTTATTATAGTTGCTGTGTGTTTTAGGTAGGCCCATTAAAATACTGCAGCGCCAGCGAGCATCTCCCAATGGATGGAAGTCTGTGGAAACGTTGGATTATTACCTGGTAATCTGGGTATCTAGACTCCTCATGGCAGCATTTAAGTAAAGGGTTAACACATCCTCCTTGGAGCCTGACAAGAAAGAAGACTCCTCCCCATGGCAGTAATTGAGTAAAGGGTAGTACCCAAGCAGTTACCGCACTGGTGGGCCAAATAAACTACACTAAACAATATAACTACTGCACTAAGGACCCTCCTTCCAAACTTTGCATCATCCGATGCTTCTACATTAACTCTATAATGTTTAGAAAAAGTATACAGGGTAGCCCAACCTGCAGCTTTACACAATTACTCAGGAATTTGTAAACCCTTGGCCTTATAAGCATAAACAATACAAGATTTAATCCATCTTAAAATGGAACATGTCAATGCTGCACAACCTGTATTCTTGCCCTGAACAAGACAAAACAACTGTTTACACTTTCTAATGGACAACGTCCTATCTAAATACATTCTGTGAGCACTGAGTGTTCTAACCAGGTCTAACAAATAGAATTTATGCTCCTTGTCACTCTTTCGTTGACATAGAGAAGGTAATACAATCTCCTGATTAATATGGAATCTAGAAACAATCTTAGGTAAAAATTTAGGGTTGGTCCTAAGAACTACCTTGTCCTGAAAAAAATTAATAAATGGTCCCTCAGACCACAAGGCCTGAAGTTCAGAAACTCTCCTCAAATAGGTAATTGCCACTAAGAACGCTACCTTAAGAGTTTACTCTTTCAAAGGGTCCTGATTTAAAGGCTCAAGGGTTCTTGAGTGATAACTTTGAGCACAAGGTTCAAATCCCAGGGGGCCATAGGACACCTAAAAATCGGCTTTATCTTTGACACCGCCTGTACAAACTTTAATACTTATCCGCAGCCAGGTCACAGTTTAGTAAAGCAATAAGAGCAGATATTTGTACCTTAAAACAGCTAAGTGACAATCTCTTGTCCAGTCCAGCCTGAAGAAACTCTAAATTCATATCATTTTCTTTGCACCAGTCTGAAAAAAATCTTCCAAATTCTATAATACATCTTAAGCTGGCCATACGAGTCGATTATCCCCATACACAGGACAATTTCTCGGAAGGGAAATGTCCTGTTATTTGCACCATACACCTCTCCTGCTGGGACCGATAATCCAAGCAGAAGAGGGAGGCACTTAAAGAATAGGGAGCCATTCAGTAATCTGATTGGCTCCCTTAAATTATCGGGCTCTAGCGCCAAGACCAAATAATCGTACCAGAGCGTTTCTGGTGCATTTATCTGGCGTTTCAAAAATTGATAATGTCCACTAACTAGAGTGCTTATTGGCCAGATCAATAAAGTGGGACTTCGATCTAGTGTCTTAAGTCTTTACTACTTTATTAGAGAAACCTTGACTCTTCAAGGTATTGGTTTCAATAACCAGATTGAAACTTTCTGGTTTTGTGTGCAGCAACAGTCCTTGCTTGAGCAGATCTAACATTTTTGATAGGAACCACGGAACACCTATGGCTAGACATAGTACCACAGGAAACCAGGCCCTGAGAGGCCAAAAAAGGTAGAATAGCGATAACTGTCACTGTGCCCCTCTGTAACTTTTTAAGGACGTTTGTGATCATTGTAATGGGAGGAAAATGTCCACTAGATCGAAGTCCCACTTTATTGACATAGCATTTACAGATAACATCTGAGGCTTGAGGTACCTGGACACAAAGCCTTGAAATTTTGTGTTTTGGGATGCCAACATCAAGTATACCTGAGGTAGACCCCATTTTTCCACCAGAGCGGAGAATACTTCTTGTTGTAATTCCCATTCTCTTGGATGTACCTGCTTTCTGCTCAGAGAATTTGCAATGATATTGTTCTTCCCTGCTATGTGGGTTGCTTTAATATTATATTTTACATTTCTCTTAAAGCCATCTGGGGGACACTTCGAAGCTGGGTTGGATGTGTTGCCGCGCTGTGAAAGAGGTAGGAATGCGGCGCGAAGCAGCGGTATACCATCAAAGGAGGTGTGGTTAATGAATTGGAGGCGTGGTCAACCATTGGGGCCACAGCTGTGCATCCAGGTTTAAAACACTTTATATATATATATATATATATATATATATATATATATATATAATTTTTTTTTTTCTTTTCTCCCTAAGTGTTATTGTTCACACTGTAGCAGGTATTTTGGCCCACTCTTCCATGCAGATCTTCTCTGTCATGTTTTGGAGCTGTCGCCGGGCAATACGGGCTTTCAAATCCCTCCACAGATTTTCTATTGGGTTGAGGTCTGGAGACTGGCTAGGCCATTCCAGGACCTTGAAATGCTTCTTACAGAGCCACTCCTTAGTTGCCCGGGCGATGTGTTTGGGGTCATTGTCATGCTGGAAGACCCAGCCACGTCCCATCTTCAGTGCTCTTACTGAGGGAAGGGGGTTTTTGCCCAAAATGTCACGATACATGCCTCTATTCATCCTCTCCTTAATATGGATCAGTCGTCCTGTCCCCTTTGCTGAAAAGCAGCCCCAAAGCATGATGTATCCACCCCCATGCTTCACAGTGGGTATGGTGTTCTGGGGATGCCACTCATCGTTCTTTTCCCTCCAAACACAGTGAGTGGAGTTTATACCAAAAAGTTCTGTTTTGGTTTCATCTGACCACATGACATTCTCCCAATCCTCCTCTGGATCTTCCAGATGGTCACTGGCAAACTTTAGACGGGCCTGGACATGTGCTGGCTTAAGCAGGGGGACCTTTCGGGCGCTGCAGGATTTGAATCCATGACGACGTGGTGTGTTACTAATGGTAACCTTTGTGACTGTGGTCACAGCTCTCTTGAGGTCATTGACCAGGTCCCCCCGTGTAGTTCTGGGCTGGTCCCTCACCGTTCTCAAGATCATTGATACCCCACGAGGTAAGATCTTGCATGGAGCCCCAGGTCGAGGGAGATTGTCAGTGATCTTGTATTTCTACTATTTTTTAATAATTGCGCCAACAGTTGATCTCTTCTCAACAAGCTGCTTGCCTATTGTCGAGTAGCTCATTCCAGACTTGTGCAGGTCTACAATTTTGTCCCTGGTGTAGTTAGACAGCTATCTGGTATTGGCCATGGTGGAGAGGTTGCAGTCTGACTGTTTGAGGGTGTGGACAGGTGTCTTTTATACAGATAACCATTTCAAACAGAATTCTGAGGGCCAGAATTATTGCTGGTTGGTAGGTGTCCAAATATTTATTTTCCACAAGAATATACAAGTAAATTGTTTAAAAATCATACAATGTGATTTACTGATTTTTTTTTTGCGCCGATTCTGTCTCTTAAAAAAATAAAGGGAACACTTAAAGAACACAATGTAACTACAAGTCAATCACACTTCTGTGTAATCAAACTGTCCACTTAGGAAGCAACACTGATTGACAATCAATTTCACATGCTGTTGTGCAAATGGAATAGACAACAGTTGGAAATTATAGGCAATTAGCAA
>WWET01002296.1:129118-150992 GCA_011038615.1 Limnodynastes dumerilii
AGCCTTCAGCCGGCGTAAGGAAGGGGCCATACACCCGCACAGGGGGAGTGCCAGGGGGAGGCAGCGATGTAACGCTGAGCGTTAGCTTGCTCAGCGCTACATCGTACCTCTGGATCAGGCCCTTTATTCCACTACCATTTACTCTGTCTTGTGCAAACATCCTTATTAAAAATCACTAATTATACTTCACTCTACTGCTCGTCTGTTAATTCCCTGGAAACCCGGGACAGGTCCCACCATTCCTCGCAGTTCATGACAATGCATCTCTATTGACAGTCTATTGACATTAAGAATATGTTTGGTTGAAGGACTGACAGTATAGATCTGAAAGATTCCATCTTGAATTTCCTCACCTTTATGTAATTGTTCAAATCTCTTAAATCTAGGATGGTTCTGAACCCTCCTGAAACCTTTTTGACTACAGGTGAAACTCGAAAAATTTGAATATCATGCAAAAGTTCATTTACTTCAGTAATTCAACTTAAAAGGTGAAACTAATATATTACATAGACTCATTACATGCAAAGTGAGATATTTCAAGCCTTTATATGTTTTAATTTTGTTGATTATGGCTTACAGCTTATGAAAACCCCAAAATCTAAATCTCACAGAATTAGAATAATGTGAAAAGGTTCAATATTGTAGAGATTTAGATTTTAAGCCATAATCAACAAACAAACAAAAAATAAAGGCTTGAAATATCTAACTTTGCATGTAATGAGTCTATATAATATACTAGTTTCACCTTTTAAGTTGAATTACTGAAATAAATGAACTTTTGCACGATATTCTAATTTTTCAAATTTCAATAACAATTCTTGAATAGAAGCTTTGAAGACGTTCTTCTTTTGGAACACTTATAATGACTCTTTGCTGCACCAGACTCCCTAAGCTTTCTTTAAGAGCCACAGCACTGTTTTTTATCAAGGAGAATTGCAAAGCTTTAAAAAAAAATTGGTAATAAATAAATAAATTCCATACTTAATTCCATGTGAACAATGTCCAGAACCCATCTGTCTGAGGTTATTTGTTCCCATATTCTAACAACCACCCTCCTCTGGGAATACCCAGCCTGGCATCTAGACATTGTGAGAACTTTTTAAAAGTTGCTATGATCTCCTTATCCCTTTGACCTCGAAAAAACTGGCTACAGGTACCCTGGCTACCTTTAAGGTAGCTTCCTCCTGGACTGTACAACTTGGATTCTCTAAAATAAAAAAAAGTAGATCTAGATTGTCTAGGGGGTGCTTAGCCAACTTTTCCTGGGGAAGCCAGTTAAACTCTCCCCCCCCCCCTGAGTGTTTTTGAAAATATAACATCCCCCCCTGATGATTTAGAAAATATCACATCTAATTTGCAACCAAATATGAAATCACCAAGGTATGGTAAGGACAACAATCTATCAGCCAAGGATTAGCCATAATGTGCGCCTAGTCACTACCACATTAGCTCTAGCCCTAGCAGGTAACTTCACAGAGTCTAAAAACACCTCACATAAAACTTCTACTGCCAGCTGTATATTCTGGATGCTCTTAAGTAATTCACCCCATTTAATACCTTTAAGGAGATTAGCCACTAATTCACTACCACACACTCTAAGCATTATTCTAAAGACAGTGAGCAAGGAAAGGGCGGTTAATGTCATTATCCACCTTGGGACAAATTACTTGGCCAATGCTGGAGTTGTAGCTGTTAAAGATGAATTTAGAAACATGGGAACTGCTCTTAAGCAGGTGGCAAATACTGTTACTTTTTTGAAGTGCTGAAAAAGGTAGAATGATACGCATTCATGATTTCAATCTATGACTTAGGAAGTGATGTCATTTTGGATTTGGGTTCATAAAACAGAAACTTGTATAAAAAGGATGGCTTGCACCCATCTTCCGTGGGAACAGATATTAGAAACATAGAAAGTGATGGCGGATAAGAGCCACATGGCCCATCCAGTCTGCCCAGTTGTTTATTTAAACTATACTGACCCTATTTACCCTCAATTTAGTTTAAGATTTAGGATATCCTTATATTTATCCCAAGCATGTTTAAACTATTCTGTGTTAGCCTCAGGTGTTAACCCCCTCAGATGGGAGGCTATTCCACTTATCTATTACCCTTTTTAGTGAAGTAATTTTTCTGCACAGTTCTTCTGAATCTACCACCCTCCAGTTTAAATGCATGACCCTGTGTTCTATTACACCTCTTCCTTTGAAAAATGCCAACCTCTTCTAGACAACCCTTGATATATTTCAGAGCTACTATTATATCCCCCCTCTCCCTTTTCTGCGCCAAGCTTTACATGTTTAGTTCCTCTAGCCTTTCTTGGTATGTTTTGTGACACATGCCATAGACCATTTTAGTTTCTCTTCTTTGCGCAGTCTCTAATGTATTTATGTCTCTCTGGAGATATGGACCACCATATGCAGAAAGGCCTTGACGGTGGCTGGTGGCTTATCATATATTTGCACAAATATGTGTAATGGACATTTCTGCTTTTTATTTTACAGATAGAACGGTATATTTTGTTACTGGTTTATGGCAGTGTTGCTGACCCTTTTTTCCCCCTTTGTTTCTGTGGCTAGCAAATTAACCACTGCCTTTCATGCACCTGTTTGCATTTACCTATAAATTGATTGAGCAACTTCCATGTACTGTTTGTGGGCTTGTCTGGGAGCAGCATTCTATGTAAGGTTGTATCAACAATCTATAAAGGGACATCACTACTTATCTCTTTCTTCTAATTCCTCTCCCTAAGCAACCAAACATCTGACTTGCCTTTCTCATTGCTTTGTTACATTGCTTGGCTACCTTTAAGTCACATGAAATAATGACTCCTAGACCCCTTTCCACCTCAGTAGTTTCTAATATAGTACCATTAATGATATATTGAGCTTTTGTGCCCCAAGTGCATGATTTAAAATTTTTTGGGCATTAAACTGCATTTGCCATACTCTTGACCAATCTTCCTGTCTACCTATATCATCCCTCATTTTCTATACCCCTCCTGACGTGTCTACTCTGTTACATATCTTTGTGTCATCTGCAAAAAGGCATATTCCCCTCGATACCACAGGCATTATCACCTATAAAGATACTAAATAGTACTGGTCCAAGTACAGAACCCTGGGGAACCCCACAGGTTACCTCACCATCACCAGAAGGGATTCCATTTACTACTACCCTCTGTTGTCTAACCTGTAACTAAGATCGTATCTATGCAACTATCTTTAAGTTCAATCTCAAAGTTTCCAGCTTATTTAACAGTGCGATGTGGCCCAGTCAAAAAATTCAATAAGATTTGTTTGACATGATCTTCCCCCAGTGAATCCATGCTACTTGGGATCCTGTAAATTACTGAATTTAAGATACTGTACAATTTGTTCCTTTAACAGTGTCTCCATGAATTTCCCTACTACTGATGTTAGGCTCACTGGAGTTTTGTACTTGGACCAGTGCTATTTAATATCTTTATAGGTGATATTGCCTATAGGTGATATTGATAAATAAGTGGAATAGCCTCCCATCTGAGATGGCTGAGGCTAACACAGTAGAACAGTTTAAACATGCTTGGGATAAATATAAGGATATCCTAAATCTTAAACTAAATTGAGGATAAATAGGGTCTAGGGTCAGTATAGTTTTAAATAAGCAACTTGGCAGACTGGATGGGCCATGGAAGGCACATGATGGGGATACTGGGGGCTGGAGGCATGTGCTGTGGATACTGGGGGGCTGGAGGCATATGATGGGAAAAATGGGGGGCTGGAGGCACATGATGGGGAATCATCCTGTAGGGCTGGAGACACATGATGGAACTATTGGAAGGGGAGTTGGAGACATGGGAATACTGGCGAGCTGGAAGCACATGATACTAGTGAGCTGGAGATGTAGAGGAGGAGGAAGATGATGGGGAGGGGGAGATGATATGATGAATGGGGAGGGGAGCTGATGAAGAGAAGGGGAAATTATGAAGGGGATAGAGATATGATAAAGAGAATGGGGAGGGGGATGTAATGATGAGAATAGGGAGATAATGAATGGGGAGCCAGAGCTGATGGATAGGGGGGGAGGAGGAATCATGAGAATGGAGAGATAATGAATTGATGTTAAAGAGAACGGGCAACTCAACCAGGGTGCAGAGTCTTTACTAGAGCCCCTAATGGTGGGGATAGTCTGGGTTGCAAGGACCCCGGCAGGTTGTGGCCCCTGGAGGCGTCACCTGGGAGATGAGGGAAGAAACCAAGATGGAGTAAGAAAGGTAAGAGAAGATCAGAGCAGGAAAAGCGGGAGCAGGCGGATCAGTAGGGACTGACCGGCGACGAACTACACAGAACAATGAACAAGACAAGAGACGAAGAGGGAACTCACTGGACCAACAAGAGACGGACTGGACAAACTGGGGCAAATGCTCACTCACTCGCACAAACAGAAGGAACTCCCCAAAGGGAAACACAAACAGGTGTACAGGGAAGGCTAGGAAAAACCAGGGAGGTTGAGACACAAGGAGGAAGAGAGGAGAGGCTGGAACAGAGAGGATAACTGGGAAGGAACAATGGCAGGCAAGAGCAGGGCACTCAGAGATCACTGGCACAGAGTGCAGGGCAAACGCAAAGGAGAAAAGCACGAGCAGGTCACAGGCTGAGTTAACAGGTGCTATAACTGGTGCCAACAGAGGGACAGAGCGGGTTTGAAATAGAGGCTGCTGACCTGTTATTGGTTAGCAGCCGATCAGCTTCTAGAGTGGGAGCGGCGTTGCTATGGAGCCCTAAGTAACAACCTATCTGGTACTGACACGCACCTAAAAGAGCGGCAGTGGCAGCGCCCACATGTGGTTTGTTTACATGCTGAACGGCATGTCCGTGGTGATGAGAGCAGGGGGAAGCACCAGACACGTGACAGGCTGCCCTAGTGGCAGCGGGAGCAACAAGAGAGGGGCTGGGTAAGTGAAAGAACGCTCTGATAGTGGCAGATGTAACAATTGAGAGGGGGAGATAATGAGAATGGGGAGATGATGAATATAGAGGAGGAGATGTATAGGCATAGCGTGCACTGTTGTACATCTAATGTGTGTGCATATATGTATGATATATATACATGATTGTAGTACATTCAAATCTATTGCACATCAAGGTGGGGGGCACCAAGGTGAGATGGGAATGCCAAAGGGAGGGCTAAATTCTTGCTCCCCCAGCAAAAAAAAGTTGTGATGCCCCTGCTAGGAGAAAGTGAGTAATTACAAAAATTAGGAGTGCTTCCAAATAAGTTAAAGACATAAATTAAAACCAGCAATGTCCAGAGGTACAAAAAAGCATAACTTTTATTTGATGTACAGCAAAATAATCTCGCCATAAACATCAAAATATTTTAATATTTTTATTATCAAAAAGACTCCAGATAAAAATATATATATTAGTATCTCCCATAAAGTGCAAATATACAAATTAGTATCTCCTATAAAATGCAGTTCATAAATGGTATTCACATAGTAATTGATATAAGCAACAAAGTAAATATAGTGTACAGTAGTGCAGGTAATTGTAACAATAGGCCGGATCCAGACCTTCGTTTCCTTTACATTTCAACACGTAGCGTGTTTACGCTATCGTAATTACTATGCACTCCCCTAGGTTGTACGTACTTTTGCCGTTTTACGCTTTTCAAAGCGTAACTCCTGACGGCCTTAATGGCTGCACGTACTTACACGCCTAAGCACGCCCATACTGTATGATTTAAATGCCTCCCCCTGCCTCCAAAGTGTAAATACGGGTGTCGTATTGGTTAGCATGCCCCTTCGTTAGTAGTTACGATCTTGATACTAGGCTGGTACGTACATTCAGAGTTACGTGCCGTAACATCTGCCGCGTACATTCGCAGTACCAGCAAAATAGCGCTTTTACGACTCCAGCTAGCGTAAATACGCTAGCGGACTTAGCTCTAAATCTGACCCTATAAGTCTAATATCAGTGTGACTTCTCTCCCTATAAAATAAACTAACAGCCTCATGGCTATACTTCACCGACTCCTTGGCACGTATCTAACTCTATACTACGATATACAGGAGATCCAGCGGCATCCCGATGCACACAGAAACCGCTTCATTCCTATATCCCTTACATCATATAAAGATCTTAATACATCATATACAGATCTCTTACATAATAAAAAGATTTTAATACATCAAATACAGATCTCTGATATCATTTAAAGATCCTAATACATTTTATACAGAACTCTGACATCATTTTATGATCTTTATACATCATATGCAAATCTCTGACAGCATATAAAGATCTTAATACATTATATACAGATCATTGATATCATATAAAGATCTTAGTACATAATATACAGGTCTGACATCATTTAGAGATCTTAAAACATTATACACAGATCTCTGACATTATTTAAATATCTATATACATATATGTGATATCACTTAAAGAACTTAATACATCATATACAGATCTCTGACATCATATAAAGATATTTATTCATTATATACAGATCTCCGACATCATATAAAGATCTTTATACTGTCATGAGCCGCCATGCTCTCACGGCAGCTCACGGTCTGTAATCCAGGCGCTCTCCTAGCACCGGGATCCTCTCTCTCATTGGTGGCAGCGGCACGTGTTCTGGCTGCTAGGCAGCCAGGACGCCTCTCTCCTCTTCTCGCCATCACGGCGCACGTGTCTGCAGCCCTGCGTCCTGGTTTCTAGGCAGTCAGGACGCCTTCACTGTTCCATGCCCCGGCCACGGTGCTGTATGTTCTTGTCAGCTCGCTCTCTCTCCAATCCTTGCAGGGGGCTGGTTCAGTCTTCCGCATCCTGATTGGCCAGTCCCCCTGTAAATAGCCAGCACTTCCTGCCCTCTAGTGCTGGCTATAGCGTTCTTGATGTGACCCGGTAAGTACCGTCCAGTCAGTCCTTGTTTCCTCCTTGGTCCCGTGTCCTGATCTGTGTTCTATGTTACAAGTCAGTCTCTTCTGACCTGTCTTTCCCGGCTTCCTGTCTTTACTGCTCTTTCTCTACCTTTGTCTCTCTTTACGTCTCTCAGGACTCTCTTTTTCCCTCTTCTACGCATTTGGTTCCAGGGATCGGGACCTGTTGTTGGGGCGCAGCCAAGTCCAACCCCACCATCAGGGGCTAGGGTGAACACCACCTGATAACAAAGATTCCGCACCCAGGTAACCGCTCTCGTTATTTCCCATTTCAGTCTTACATTATAGCCAGCCCACATACATTGGGCTCTCGTTCACAATGGACCCTTTGAATCCTAGCCCCGCCCAGGTTCTGGCCAACCAGATTCAAGCTGTCTTGCAAGTAGTTCAAGGCCTGTCGGAGTGTCTAGCCGCCCACAAAGCTGCTACCCAAGCCGTTCAGGAACCTCAGTAGCACACAGTGTCCGAGCCCAAGCTTAGCCTTCCAGACCAGTTCTCGGGGGATCGCAAGACTTTCTGGAACTTTCAGGAGAGCTGCAAACTCTATTTCCGCTTGCGTCCCGTCTCATCTGGTTCAGAGAAACAACGAGTGGGAATCGTGATTTCCCTTCTGCAAGGAGTACCTCAGTCTTGGGCGTTCAGACTGCCAATGGGGGAACCAGCGCTTCTCTCCATGGATGCCTTCTTTAAAGCCCTGGGACTTCTGTACGATGACCCTGATCATGTGGCCTCTGCTGAAACTCACTTTTGTAACCTGCGACAGGGCCGATGCTCAGTGGAGGAATACAGCACTGATTTTAGGAGGTGGTCAGCCGACAGCCAGTGGAATGACCCTGCACTCCGTAGTCAGTACCGGCTGGGGCTTTCTGACCAAGTCAAAGATGCCTTGGTCCAGTATTCCCCTCCAGAAACTTTGAAAAAATTCATGCACCTAGCTATCCGGATAGACTGACGCTTCAAAGAGAGGCGTCAGGAGAGGGACTCCACCTCTGCTTCAATTCCTAGTCCTGCCTGGTTACCTCCACAATCATCGACTAGGGACTCTGAGGAGCCCATGCAACTGGGTGCTGTCCATTTGTACAAGGAGGAGAGAATAACATTTCTGCTTTCCTTGACAGTGGTGCAGCTGGCAACTTCTTGGATATTTCTTTTGCCAAGTCACTGGAAATCCCGTTCTTGGAGCTCAAGCCTCCTCTCACAGTCTGTGGATTAGATGGCAAACCGTTATCCGTGGGAAGAGTCACGTTTGCTACTTCTTCTCTTCATCTCACCATGGGTGCTCTGCATGTTGAAGAATTATCTCTGTTTTTGATTCACTGTCCAGCTACACCTCTGATCCTAGGTCACCTGTGGCTTCACCTACATAACCCCCACATTGATTAGTCCAAGGGCAATATTGTCAACTGGAGTGATCATTGCATCTCTAACTGCCTACGTCTTCCTTTCCATGGTCAACTTCCACTCGCTGTGCTCCCATGTCTTCTGGACCAGTACGCCGACTTCTCCCATGTCTTTTCCAAGAAAGCAGCTGACGTCCTACCTCCTTATTGCAGTTATGACTGCTCCATCGAGCTGCTCCCTGAGGTTAACCTTCCCAAGAACCGATTGTATTCTCTTTCTCGTCCAGAAACCAAAGCCATGGAGGAATATGTGGAAGAGAACCTCGCTAAAGGATTTATCCTTTAAGTCTCTTCTGGGGGCAGGATTTTTCTTTGTCGAAAAGGATGGAACTCTACGTCCTTGCATTGATTACAGATCCTTTAATAAAATTTCCATCAAGAGCAAGTATCCGTTACCCCTAATCTCAGTATTATTCGATCAACTCAGAGAGGCAACCGTGTTCTCCAAGATCGATTTAAGAGGAGTCTACAATCTTGTTCGCATCAAAGTGGAAGACCGCCTTCAACACCTTATCCGGACATTGGGGTAGATCCAGAACTATGTTTGCCGTATGTTTATTTGTGTAGCGTATTTTCGTGTGCATATATTCTGTACACTCCCCTAGAAACACCCCTTGAACGTACGTATTTTGTCAAGATACGCTTTCCAAACCCTACCTTAACTTTTGCCAACGTAACCACAGTGATACGCACACGTACGTATGGGCAAAACGAATTTACGCAGCTAAGCACGCCCATACTGTACACTTTAAATACAAACTCCCGCCTACTTAACGTGTATTTCAGACGTATTTTGGACTCACATAAAATTGGCACGCCCACACGTAAGTATTTACGTGACACATACGTGAATGGCCCATACGTTCACAATTACGCTACGTTACTGTGCATATTTTCTATGGTGCGCATGAGCAGTACTTACTAAAAGGCGATTTTACGTCTCCACCTCGCGTAAACTCGCTCAAAGGCGATTTCTCCACCTCGCGTAAACTCGCTCACAAGCGTTGTTCTGGATCTGGCCCATTATGAGTACTTAGTGATGCCTTTTGGTCTCAGCAACGCCCCAGCGGTCTTCCAAGATTTGATTAATGATGTCATGCGAGAATTCCTTGGAAAATTTGTCATTGTGTATCTCGACGACATTCACTCTCACTCCATGCCTGAACATCGCCAATATGTTAGGTCAGTGCTTCAAAAACTCTGTGAAAACTCCCTCTACACTAAGTTGGAGAAGTGTGAGTTCGAGGTTCCCCAAGTGGCTTTTCTGGGATTTATTATCTCTTCTTCTGGCTTCAAGATGGATCCTAGCAAAGTCAAGGCAATCCTGGATTGGGTCCGACCCACTAATCTTAAAGCCATTCAACGTTTCCTGGGATTTGCAAATTTTCTCAGAAGATTCATTCGTGGATTTTCGTTATTAGTTTCACCCATTTCTGCCCTTACCAAGAAAGGAGCGGATACCAAAACTTGGCTTCCTCAAGCTCTAGAAGCTTTTCATGCCTTAAAACAAGTCTTAATTTGGGCCCCTGTTCTCCGTCATGCTAATACGGAACAGCCATTCATTGTCGAAGTTGATGTTTCCGATGTTGGAGCTGGAGCCGTTCTTTCATAATTCAACCCCGCTGATGGTCAATTACATCCGTGTGCCTTTATGTCTCGAAAATTCTCCGATCCAGAAAGTAATTATGACGTTGGCAACCGCAAACTTCTTGCTATCAAGTGGGCTTTCGAAGAATGGAGACATTGGTTAAAGAGCTGTCTCCATCCTATTAAAGTGTTCACAGATCACAAAAATTTGGAATATATTCAATCCGCCAAGAGGCTGAACTCCCGCCAAGCGCGCATGGCCTTGTTCTTCACACGTTTTAACTTCTCCATAACATTCCATCCTGGTTCAAAAAACCTCAAGGCCGACGCCTTACCCCGCAGTTTTTATATTCCAATGCCTCTAAATCAGTTCCTCTTCCTATCATTCCTTCCTCCTCAGTGCTTGTTGGACTCTCTCAAGACCTGTTCTCCCAGCTCCGTGGTCTTCAGAATCAAGCCCCACTTGAGACGCCTCCCAACCTGCTCTTTGTCCCCTCTGCTTTTAGAAGATCAGTTCTTCTTGAATTTCATTCCTGCATCCTGGTATTGCCAAGACCAAGAAACTCATCTCTCAGCATGTCTGGTGGCCTTCCTTGGCTAAAGATGTCATTGAGTTTGTTTTGGCTTGTAAGACTTGTGCACAGAATAAAGTTCCTCGTCACTCACCCTCAGGTCTGTTGCTCTCTTTGCCTGCTCCATCTAAACCTTGGACGCATATTTCCATGGATTTTATCACCCACCTACCCAGTTCATCAGGATAGAACACCATTTGGGTAGTGGTTGACCGTTTTTCCAAGATGGTTCATTTTTTCCCCTCTCAACAAGTTACCCTGTGCCAGAACTCTCGCTTCCTTATTTGTCCAACATATCGTCAGGATTCATGGACTGCCGTCCGACATAGTTTCCGACCGGGCAGTTAAATTTGTGGCTCATTTTTGGTGCTCTTTCTGCTCTTCACTCGGCATAAACATCAGTCTCTCCTCTGCCTATCATCCCCAATCTAATGGCCACACGGAACGAGTCAATCAGTCTCTGGAACAATTTCTTCGCTGTTTCATCTCTAAATTCTATGACAATTGGGTGGAATGTCTTCCATGGGCAGAATTTGCCTATAATAATGCTAGTCATGCTTCCATTGGTGTGTCTCCATTTTTCTCTGTGTTTGGTCTTCATCCACGGGCTTAAATTCTTTCAGGATATTTAATCTACAGCCAAAAGTCCTCACAAGAATTCGTGTCTGCTCAGGTCCATCTGGAAAAAGGTTCATGCTGCCATCAAATTCTCGTCCCTGCAGTCTAAAAGATTCTCTGATCAGCATCGAAGGATTTTGTCTTTTAAGGTTGGACAATGGGTTTGGTTATCCACTTGCAATATTCGGATTCGTCAACCTTCTAAAAAGCTTGGTCCTAGATTTATTGGTCCCTATCAGATCATCCGTAAAATCAATCTGGTCGGCTTTAGGTTAAATCTGCCACACAGTCTTCGCATTCCCACTACTTTTTATTGCTCTCTCTTCAAACCTGTTTTTTTCTCACAAATTCCCTTCCGATTCTTCCAAGAAACCCACCTCTATTCTAGTGAATGGACAGCAAGAATTTGTGTTTGACTCCATCCTGGATTCCAAGTGGGTACAAGACCAACTCCATTTTCTTATACACTGGAGGGGCTACGGTCCTAAAGAAAGGTCCTGGGTGCCTGCCAAAGAAGTCCATGCTGAAAGGAAAAAAAATAATTCTACAAGAAATTTCCATGGAAACCCAGATAAAGGGGTTCTTTAACCCCCCGCCAGGGGGGAGGAGGTAATGTCATGAGCCGCCGCGCTCTCATGGCGGTTCGCGGTCTGTGATCCTGGCGCTCTCTTAGCACCGGGATCCTCTCATTGGTAGCAACGGCACGTGTCCTGGCTGCCAGGACGCCTCTCTCCTCTTTGCGCCGTCACAGTGCACATGTCTGCAGCCCTGCTTCCTGGTTGCTAGGCAGCCAGGACACCTTCATTGTTCCACGTGCCGGTCACAGCGCTGTATGTTCTTGTCAGCTCGCTCTCTCCAATCCCTGCAGTGGGCTGGTCCAGTCTTCCTGATTGGCCAGTCCCTCTGTAAATAGCCAGCACTTCCTGCCCTCTAGTGCTGGCTATAGCGTTCTTGACGTGACCCAGTCTTTTCTGCCTTGTGCTCTTGTTTTTCTGCCTCTAGTACTTGTCTCTTTGCTTCCTTGCTTCTCTGTCCTTGCCCTTTGCCCCTAGTCTTTGATCTATTGCTCTCTGGTCTTGTTGCTCTGCCTCCTTTGCTTTCCTGAGTGCCCCTCCAGTCCTGCCTTGTTCCTTGCCATTAACCTCTCGTTAGCCATACCCTCTCTTCCTCTCTCCCTGGTGTCATTTCTGGTTGTTTAACCCTTGCTCTCTCCTGTGTGCCTGTTTTTGTCACCCCTTTGGGGTACCACTGTTTGCCTGCGTGAGTTCGTGCCCCGGTAAGTCCCATCCATCCAGTCAGTCCTCATTTCCTCCTTGGTCTTGTGTCCTGTTCTTTGTTCCATGTTGTATGTCACGAGTCAGTCTCTTCTAACCTGTCTTTCCCCGCTTACTGCTCTTTCTGTACTTTTGTCTCTCTTTATGTATTTTTCCCTCTTCTATGAGTTTGGTTCCAGGGATCGCGACCTGTTGTTGGGGCACAGCCAAGTCCAACCCCACCATCAGGGACTAGGGTGAACACCACCTGATAACAAAGATTCCGCACCCAGGTACCGGCTCTCGTTATTTCCCATTTCAGTCTTACATATACATTATATACAGATATGTGATATCACTTAAAGAACTTTATACATCATATAAAGATCTTAATACATCATACAGAGATCTCTGACATCATATAACAATATTTATTCATCATATACAGATCTCTGACATCATATAAAGAGCTATATACATTATCTACAGATATGTGATATCACTTAAAGCACTTAATACATCAAATACAGATCTCTGACATTATATAAAGATCTTAATACATCATATACAGATCTCTGACATACTGTAAAGATGTTACATTTTTATATACAGATATCTGACATCACTTAAAGATTTTAATACATCATATACATATCCCTAACATTAGTTGATATTAATACATCATATACAGATCTCTGACATCATATAGAGATCTGACATTATTTTAAAATCTTAGTACATCATATACAAATCTCTGATATCAATTAAAGAACTTAATGCATCATATACAGATCCAGGACATCATTTAAAGATTTTAATACATCATATACAGATCTCTGACACCATGTAAAGATGTTTATACATCATATCCAGAGCTCTGACATCTAGAGGTCTAGAGCTCTAGAAAGGGATCTAGGAGTCATTATTTCATGTGACTTAAAACATAGAAAGATATGGAAGCGCTGTGAGTAAATATAAGGGAGTATTTATTAGAACACCAAATAATAAATCATTTTAAAAAACGTATCAATAGGTTGCAACAATAGTAACAATAGTTACATCCAGCATGTGTCAACATGAAACAAAATGATGCCACAAGGCAATCAAGGTGTACAGGTTGAACAATGTCTCTTGGAATAGAAATCGGATCACAGGACCATAGAAAGAACCATAAATGTGTAATCTACATAATCCAACAGAGGATACAATGCATAGACTGGTATTGAGACGATGGAAATAGGTGTCCGCTTAAAATACACTGTGAAATATGAATGTCTGTCCAGAATATTCAAAATAATGTGTTATGGTACCCCGGGTTTACCCCGACGGGGGACCGGGGTGACCAAAAGGTAAGGAAAGTAAAGAGCGGGTGACTCACCGGTTTGTAGAGCCTGATGTCTGTCTGAGTTTTCGCCAGAGCCCCTGATGGTGGGGATGGACTGGAGCTGGTAGGACTCGTCAGGATACGCACCTTCAGAGAAAACCCGGGAGAGGAACAGGAAGAACCAGTGAGAGAAAACAGATTAGACAGAGGGAAAATAGTAGAGGGAGATAGGCCGGTCGGAAGGAACCACACCGGGACGAACAATACAAAAAACACTGAACAGACTCAAAAGACCAGATGGGGATGACGGGACAAACTGGACGGACAATACTGACTAGGACACTCACACTCAAGCAGCAGGAACCCACAAGGGGTTAACAGACACAGTCAATCAGGAGAGGTAAGGTATAATACAAAATAGGGATAAACAACAAGGAGCAGATAAAGGCAATGACACAAGTGGATAACAAGCAGGAACCAGGAAGGACTACGATGGGGCACTCAAGAAAGCAATAAGTAAAGAAGCACAAAGGCAAGAGGAGGAAAGAAACTGGCACAGAGACACTAGGAAACTAGAAGCTATGATAAACTAGGTAAATACAAATGGGACTGAACAGCAAGGTGGGAGATGGAGGGAATGGAGACACAAGGTATGAGGCTAGGTACCGGGCAAGGACAGAACTGGGGCACTCAAGAAAGCAAGAAGCAAATAGCACAAGGCAAGAGGTAACAAACAGAAAACTGGCACAGAGACACTAGGAACTAGAATCTATGACCAGCACCTGGTACTTGCACTGGAGGCTATTTAAAGAACACTCCCCCAATCAGCTGTGGAAGCCAGACACACCTCCAGGGACAATTAACCTGCCGCTGGGAGAAAAACCAGACAGAAAGAACTAGGCAAGGAATTAACACACACTCTGCCAGGATGAACCTGCAGAGTGTAACATAATGGTGCTGTTACCTTTATTCAATAGCAGATTGTATAAGGCAAGAGGTTCATATGGAACAGACAAGTATATTGTCAGCTGGTATTACTGTCTGTCGGTAGAAATCTGACTCCATTTAGGCTGTTTTCGAGCCTCTGGGAGTAATAGTGTGACTCCAATATAGTGATGTAAATATGAAAAGAGCTGTTTACTCACAGATGGTTGAGCGGCCCGTTTCAGTCCACCGAATAGGCTAGATGATCATAGCCGTTGGAAAGAACCAGCCAGCACGTGGAGATGGCGTTGTCTCCAAATACAAGTCAGGACACACAGGTGGCTGGTGGTGTCAGATGATGGTCTGCTGTTGGTGCAGTGTACAGATCGGCAAGTCATCTGATGATAGATAGCCGCTTATATACTGCCTCTTACACAAGGTGGAAAGGTGGCTCTCAGAGCCGTGTTAGTTGAAGCTGAGTCCACTAAAAGTTCAGATGGTATGGACTAACGAGCAGAGAATAGGCAGGCAAGCAGTAGAGAAATAGGTTGCAGATCCAATAGGGTAATATCAGTCCAGGGTCGTGTACACTGTGTCCGATGGTGAACGTTGCAGGTAGATACGGATTGATACGAGTCCTTACGCGTTTCTCCTTACGTGGTTTTGTCAGAGAGCGGGAATCGTGAAGATAGAAGGGATACTCTTTAAATACCCTTTTTAAAGGTGAGTCAAAGATAATTGGTTGGTGTGAAAGATCCTTTAGTGATCCTTAGTAGTGTTATTATTATTTGTATATCTTAAAATAACCCAACATTAAAAGCAAAAGCAATAGTATAATAGATACAATATATTTCTAATAAACATTTATGCTATAGTATACAGAATTTATACATAAAATAACCTACATAGCAAATCTTAGTGAACGGCTTAGATTCTGAACAAGAACAATTGATTCACACCCTTCACATGTATATATTGAATAAAAAAAACTGGAAAAAAATACATAAAATAAATAAATAAAAATAGAAATAAACACAAAAATGAACAAAAAAATTTATGTATATAAATGTATGTATAGAATAAGGAAAAATATCTATATTGTAATAATAATAATTGAAATCAATTCAATGAATAAAATAATAATGATAACAGTATATATAAAGAATTAATTGGAAACCATGTAGACATTGGACACATTTTATAATTAATAGAGATATAGGCAAAATCAGAGCAATTTCTGACCTCAGAAAAAACTTCTTCTATAGAAGGGCTCATTTAAAGAGGAATATCCAATTTTTATATATTCTAAACCAAAAATATTCTCCATCAAAATTTGACTATCACTAAATTTCTTTGATGCATAATGCATCACATGGAACATCAGATAATCAGAAAAGAAAGGGGAAATAAATTACCATCTGACAGTAAATTAAAATATTAATAATGCATATTATCTGAACCAAACAGACTTAGAAAACCAAACAATGAATGAGGCAGAATAAAGTAATAATTTAATAAATTAATAAAAATAATAAAGGAATAGATTAATTAGTTAATTAAACACATTAAAATAAGTATAAATACATATTGGTTATTGATTAATTGACCAAGTAGATAGGTCGTAACAGTTTATTGGAACAGGAGGGTGAACTCTGTGTCAGTGATCCAATTCAATAGATTCGTTCAGGCCAAATGGGTGGAGAGTGTTAAGTTTAAAAATCCAATAGGATTCTCTCCTACACAGGAGTGAAAACCTGTCTCCTTCTCTGATAGATTGATTGATAATTTCTATGCCTTTCACTGACAAGACGTTCACATTACCTCCACGTTACACATTCACATGTCTCAAGAGAGAATGTGCATTATTCTTCCTCAAGATGGGGCTGATCCAGAATAACGCCCGCCGTCGCTAGGACGAAGGGCTTAAGATCGGCTTTTCAGCCGATCTACGCATGCGCCGGGCAGATGTTGCCCGGCGTCGCTACGGCAACGCCCGATCGTGGATCGGGTGTCCGTAGCAGCGCTGTAGGGCCGGTGGAGGGGACGTCCTCCAGCGTCCCTACGTTCAGGTTAGTGTAGGTGGGCGGGGGGAGATAGTAAAATGAGGGTAGGAGGGCTCCTGTGCGAGCGTATGGCCCCTTCCTTATGCCGGCTGAAGTTAGGGTAGCTTTCAGCCGGCGTAAGTGAGGGTAAGTACGCTGTGGGCAGGGGGAGTCAGCGATGTAACGCTGAGTGTTAGTACGCTCAGCGCTACATCGTACCTCTGGATCAGGCCCAATGGCCCAGATCCAGAACAACGCTTGTGAGCGAATTTCCGCGTGGCGGAGATGTAAAATCGCCTTTTGGTAAGTACTGCGGATGCACACCATAGAAAATACGCTCAGAAGCGTAGCGTAATTGTTCACGTATGTGTCACATAAATACTTACGTGTGGGCGTGCCAATTTTACTTGCGTCCAAAATACGTCTGAATTACGTTAAGTAGGCGGGGGGGTTGTATTTAAAGTGTACAGTATGGGCGTGCTTAGCTGCGTAAATTCTTCTAGCCCATACGTACGTGTGCGGATTACTGCGGTTACGTTGGATAAAGTTATGGTAGGGTTTGGAAAGCGTATCTTGTACGTTCAAGGGGTGTGCCGAGGGGAGTGTATAGAATTTACGTGCACGAAAATACGCTACGCGAATAAACGTACGGCAAACGTAGTTCTGGATCTACCCCAATGTGCTATGTTAGTTCACCTCTTTCCTCTCTTGTGTTCTACTAGTCCTATTTGATTTCTGGGCGCGCACAGGGCAAAAATATGAAAGAACAGACCATGCTTTTGGGAATATATCTCACTCTGGATCAAGATCTGGTGTGAGATTTACATAACTGCAGAAAAGGAAAAGCGGACTTGGGACCCATAGAAACCAATCAGAATGTCAGATAGAATCGGATTGGTTGCTATGGGCAACATCTCCATTTTTCCTTTTCCGCTGTTTACTAAGCCTAGCCCCTGGATTTGTAAATGTCTGCTCTGGACCCTTACTTAATATGAATCCTTGCATATTGTGGTCTACATTTAAAAAAAGTTGCAAAACAAAAGGAAAAAAACAAGTTTGCACCACGGTTACACCACGCTGCAATGCATTATGGGAAAGCGTATAAAATATATAGAGAGTTTCAAAGGTTGTAAATTCAACTCCAAATTGAAGCGTAAAAATATAACAGAACTGTTTATTTTTGCAGCTTTGGAGTTTCTAAATATTGTGACAGTTATCCAGTTGTAGCTGTGTGACGTTAACAGTTCATGGTTTCAGAGGAAGCTCGGAGCTAGCAGAACATTTGTTCCAAGCTGCTCCCTATAATCTCATCTCCCTCATGCTCAGGGACCACACAGCTGTTGGCGGTGACTGACGCAATGCATTTCAACTTGTTTAAACTCTTTGGGATGTTTGGTCATTTTCGGTTTACTTCAAACATGCTCATATCCACGATTAATAAATCACTATATCATCATGTTATCATACAGCACAGAGAACATTGTGGTTTATCATTTAAACAAGAAGACATCCCAGCAGGTGAGATTATTAGTAATTATTCATTTGTTTTCATTATGGATCTCAATGGTTCTGTAAGTGCAAAACGCGAGCCGGTTCCATCTTTACAACAGGAGGCGCTGAGTCACTGGAAAGGCTTCTAGATAACGGAGTGTCAGAGCTATCAACCAAAACACAATACCCTCCAACTGTATCTATTTAGCAGGCACGGTACCGTTTTTAATGGTCTGTACCGGCTAAAAGGGTTCTTGTACCGGATTCTGACCCAGCCGTTCCCTCAACCCCTATACTCACCTTCCAGTCCTGCAGCATCTGATCACTATAACAAAGGACAGACTCCTACAGCTCTAACACAGTGACAAGACCCTCTCCTGTGTTACTATAGTGACAGGCTACTGCAGGTGCTCAAGGCAAGGGGAGTTTGCACAAAAAACTAAACGTGGCCTGGCACTCTAGACATTACCCAGTAGTTCACCATGATCTTCTATCTTTAAAATAAAAGTCAGAGAATACCTGCAGTATAAATTGCCTTATAAACTGATCTGAAGCAATCTCTATCTTGGAAGTATGTTTTAAAGTGTGTCTGGGATTGCAACTGAGAGGGGGTATTTTGGAGAATTGGGGATCTTCATAAGAGGTTAGCTCTTGGTTTAGAAAGATATTTGGTATGTGACCCGCAATTAGGACTCTAAAGTTTAGTTAGGACCACCTAACAGAGAAGCCTTGAAAGTGGCGGGTGGCTTATATCACATATCTGCAGGTGTTTGTAACTAATTCTCTGACTTTTATTTTATAGATGATTAGTAAGTGGGTAATGGCTAGAGTAGCAGGCCATGTTTGTTTTTTGTGCAAATTCCCCTTCCCATGTGCACCTGCTATGTAAATTACTTTATAAACTGATTTAAAGCAGCCTCTATCTTGGATGTATGTATGTGCGCACACACACACAAACACACACACACACACGTGGAAAAGAACCCCAGAGAGTTTGATAACCTGCACATTACCAAAGGGGAATAAAGGTGAGCAGAACCCGTTGCATGTTTATAACATAACTTCATAACGAGCTGCACGAAGATCCTCATATTGTTATTTTTTTTAGCATATTGAATTCGAGGGGGATTGGAGGAGAAACTGATTTATCTTTATCTTTTTCTTCAAACCCTTAAAGGGTCTTGAATGTACGGAGAATTATATACTTGTACATTGTGACAAACTGGAGCCAAAAGAGACATCAGTAACTCAAGACTACTAAGAACTCTGTCTCAAAAAAGTGTCTAATGAGAGACTATTGATACAAATTTGTAACATTGTAGTCTAGAAGGGTTTGGATGTATTATGAATATTCCCCTGAATCTTTTGAAAATAAATATTTGCTCTCAGATATATCACCTCTACAAGCACTATTGGTGGCACCTGGCATTTTAACAGAGAAAATTGTTATAGCTGCGGCTTGCTGCTGTGATCTGCCGGTATTGATGTCAGCCGGGAGACTTACATCTTCATTGATGGCAGTGATCAGGCCTTCTGCTTACCGGGCGCTGCGGCGCATAGTATGAGCGGTCCTGGTGGTTGATATGCAGCCAGGACGTGCTTTAATCAGTTCAGGAAGACTGGTCCTGAGCTTTCCTCCTTATTAGACAGCCTCCCTGTATAACAGGGGTACGCTAATCTCACCGGTTATAGCATCCTGCTACTCTGCCTTGTTGCCTGCCAGTACCTTGTCTCCTGACCTGTGCTGTGATCTCTGAGTGCCCCTTTCCAGTTGCCTTCCTATTTTCTCTCTCCCTTCTCCTCGTAGCGTTCTTCCTTGCTGCTGAGTGAGTAAACACCTTGTGTTCCTGCCTGCTCCTCTGCTCCTTACACCTTTGTCTCTGGCTGCTTCTGTGTGTTTCCATGAGTGAGTGCCTTTGTTTGTTTCACTCTGTCCAGGTGCTGTCCGCTAGTCCTTGTTTGTTAACCGGGTTCAGGCCGCTTCTGTGTGTTTCTGTGCGAGTGCCCTTGTTTTACTCTGTCCGCTAGTCCTTGTTTGTTAACCGGGTTCCCCATCTGTCTTTTCCGCTTACCCACACGCATTGTGGCCATCACCTGCTGGGAGTCCTACAGCCAAGAATAACATCACCATCAGAGGCTCTAGTGAATACCAGGCCCCAGTTAGACTCTGTGCCCTGGCAAGTGGTTTCCTACTCTCCGGTTATAACACATACATTTTAGGAGGTTGGTTATATCTCAATCAACTTCTTGAAGTGGAGTGAAAATACATTGGTGGTTACCCCTACAGATATATGTGGGAGAGCAAAGGTGTTACAATTTAAATCAAACTG
The DNA here is from genome assembly GCA_011038615.1 of Limnodynastes dumerilii. NCBI lineage: Eukaryota > Metazoa > Chordata > Amphibia > Anura > Limnodynastidae > Limnodynastes > Limnodynastes dumerilii. The sequence continues at coordinate 149,594 of WWET01002296.1, forward strand.
TGTAATTCATTTTTATGATTAGCCCTTGGGTTTTTTGTTTCTTTTTGGTGTATGTTGCAGTAAAAAGCAGAAATATGTTAATCTGTGAAAAATCTAGGCTTGATTTACTAAACTGCAAAAAGTAAAAGTGGAGACATTGCCCATAGCAACCAGTTTGTAGCTGACATTCTCTAGTATGTAATAGGAAAGTGATAGCTAGAATATGACTGGTTGCTACGGCCATAATCTCCACTATTCTTTTTCCAAAAATTGAGTAAATCTAAGCCCAAAACTCAGAACAAGATTTAGGACCAGATCTAAAGATCAAAACGCAGTATGAGTGGAGATCCGTTATCAAAGACAAGCTGTATCCAGACATTTATACAAACACACCACTAACCACTCCCCTGGCCAATATCCTAACTTGTAGGGAGGTTTTGTGGTATGAGGGCGCAGCTCTAATACAAAAGCAGCCACACACACAATGGATGCGAACTTGTTTTTGTAGTAGAAGAAGATGTAATGACAAACCAATTTGATCGATTTCCAAATGGAGTTATTAGAGTTAAGGTTGTATCGTTATTATGTACCATAATTGATAGACATCACAGCTCATATACAACAGAGGGGCTAATCTTAAGAGAGGGATATAATCAAATTATGAACATAATCATAGGGATTTATAATGAGATTAAGGAAATCATTTTTATTATGTGGAGAATTGTCTGGTATCTTGGTTAAGACTAAAATGAAGTAAAAGGTCACTGGGGATATATATCAGAGTATTCAATACAAAAGGGATAGGTATTCATGTAAAAAGGATAAATCAAATGGAACATGCACATAATAAAAATCTATATAAAATTAATATATTTAAATATGTATATGAAATCATTAAAATGAAGATCATGATGAATTAGTTTCCTTCTTACCCTCAGATTAGTGCTCCCATCCCACATGCCCTCATAGCAGTCACCTTTACCTACCGTATTCGGTCTTCCCTGGTGGTCTCCCCCTTAACTTCCAAGATCAGCGGAGATTATGTGTAGCCAGGCTGGTATGATCATAGGTGTGGGTCCTACTGCTGGGACGGAAGTTCAGTAGAGGTGATCAACAAGAGAACAAGATGCAGGAACGAAATGGTCCATGACACTATCCAGGGAAAATTCTTTATAAAAACCATTTAAATTTGAAATCTAAGTTTAGACCTTTGGGATTACATGTATCCAATTGATATATCAATTTCATTTCTTTTTGGGCTAATCTTGTTTCAATATATATTTTCCTCCAATTTTATTTAATCAATTTAATTCCCATAAAATTAACAATGCTTGATGGATTACAATTGTGATTCAGTTTGAAATGTGATGATACAGAATGGTTGGCTAGTCCTTTTTTGATGTTGTGCACATGTTATGTT
>WWET01002296.1:166224-179315 GCA_011038615.1 Limnodynastes dumerilii
TTTTTTCTTTCCTGTGGACTCCAATAGGGGAGAATTAACCCACTGGTAGCTGCCATTAATGGAGTAAAGGAAACCACATTACCAGGTAATAATCTGCAGTTTTTCCCGGCCACCCCGCCCCCACATAACCTCAACCCTGCCCCTCAACACCGCTGGTTGCCCCTCATAGCTTTAACCGCACCCCAGTGCCGCAGCCCCAACCCTTCATAACCTCAGCACCACTGTCACGCCCTCCTCCCTGCCCATACTCCGCTCAATCCTGTACGCTCCACATTGAGACCATGCCCCCTACAGCATGGCAACAGCCCCACCCTTGTTGGAGACTTAGAACGGTAAATATTTTTTCCTGTGATTTTGACAGGCCTCTGACTAGTCTTCTATATTGTGTTGTCTCCTATTTGCCGGTACCACAAGGGGTATTGAGAAGTTTTGGACTAAATTGATTATTCCAGTCTATTGCTCTTAAATTTGTGACACATTAGGGGTTTTCACATTTTCTGTGTATCTACTTTAATTTTGCACTTTATTATTTTTAGTACCTTATGAAAGCAATTAGTGGTTAATAACACAGATTGTCAAAGAAATTTTCATATTATCATCTAGCACCTTTTTAGGTTTTGACACAAGAGACAAATCGATTTTGATGTGTTTTAAGGATTCATGCACTTAGGTGCAAGTGTAGACCTGAGCAATACCATGTTGACCTGCAAGGGGAGGCAAATTTAAATTGTGAAAGCAAAATTATGTTTGAGAGGTGATATTTTTTTTCTATTTTATAGATTAAACATAAAGCTGTGCAGTATTTGAGTTCTGCGTGCAAAAAGTTATGTATTTTCCCTGCATGCAAAAGATTTAAGATTAATTAGCACCCCTTACTTTGCTAAACGGTATAGCCAAGCTGTACATTCGCACCTTTTTTTTTTTTACCCTTACTGCCAAACTCTGAATCAGCCACATCTTTATTACAATTGTATCTTGGTTGAGGGGATTAAGTGGTGCCACTAGATTATATGAGCTGCTTAATTTAGGGTGTGCATTAGGCTGTTCACTGACTTACATTGGATTGTCCAATGAGTGTGGTGTCCTTGGGAGTACACCGGCAGGAGAAGTGCAGCCAACAACAGAAGGGAAGCAATTGTAATTTTAGTTATTTTTTTTTTTTTTCCTTTTTTCATTTTTGTCTGCTTTAAACTAGCGAGACAATATTGTGGAGAGGCAAAAGCAGATTGGGCACTATTGTGGGTAAGAGACAGCATAAGGGGCACTACTAAATGACCATTCCCTTGACATTTTAATGTCCTTATTTAATATTCTTATACAATTATGTCATTTACCCACATTCCCATTCGACGTACTAAATGGATGATAAGAAAAAGGGATGATTACTTGCGGTTCACCTCCAAGACACTAGATGTCAGTCTTATTTACATATAAAACCATCTTCCAAGGTGATTTATAACATCCTAAACACATCCAAAGCATTTACCCATGTTCATTTATTATATATAGCTATATCTTTGTTATTTAAGTGGGATGATGGCGTTTTAAATGCAGATATCTGTACCTGGGACTGTTTTCTATTAGTTTCCAGAGGGAAGATAGCTATATATTTTTTTATTTATGTGAGATGATGGCGTTAGTAATTGGGCTGAAGGTGACTAATGTATCAAAGGTGGGAATACAATGTATCCCTTGAAATAGTAAAAATACAATGTTCCACAGCGTAGCCACAGGGAAATCTCCTACATCAAATAGACACAGCAGTTATCATTATGATTACTAAAAGTCTCTGGGAAACAAAAGGTAGATGTCCTGTAACTGCAACAATAAATAAGAGGTATCGGGATACGATTATATTGTGCGGTCACAAATAGTTCTATATAATTAGCACAAACAAAAGAACAGAAAACTTCCTCTTGGCAATAAAAAAAAAAAAAAATCACAATCAGCATACAAGGAAGCAAATTTATGCGGAGACTCTTACCAACCAGTGTCAACAAAGTTTGCTGGCTATGCTTATTTATAAGCATAGCCAGGGGACTGTCTTAGCTGGGATTGTTTTCTATTAGTAGAGTTGTTAACTATGATATCCCAAAACTGCGCTTCCTCCTTAGCAGTGATCTTTAAAATCCCTTTGCAGAAAGCTTTTAAGCCACAGGTGACTGATCAGTAGTGTTTCAATCTCATAGATATTGCGGTATGTAAGACAGGAGAAAGAAAAATTATATTAAATAAATGTATTTATTACAAGTATAAATAATCAATTGTCAGGAATTCTGGGGTCTGGGATTCAGCCTTAGGTACCCTGGTATCTGGGCTACGGCATTGAAGGCTGGCGGCCTTACTGTAGGGCTTGCTCATCAACAACTCAAAACGAAGGAAATAAAGGTAAAGTATTATAAGTTTATTACAGTGTTTACAGTCAACAATCCATAGCAGGACCCACGACCATTCAGAGGGTAGTGGATTGGTGTTAAGTTCGGCTGGCGAAAGTGGCAAGTAACAGCAACACGATAAGTGCAAATCTGTGTATGAGATGGACGTTGAGGCTGCAAGAAGAAACAAATGGAAATATAGTTCTAGAAAACACCTCAGCAGGAGGATTAAGGTACAGGAGTTCCAGAGAGCACACAGTTCAGAAGCACCTTTAGAGACTTGCTCGGTGTAGTGCTTGCTCATCAACAACTGGGTGTAGTAGTGCAAACAGTTCAGAGTGAAATAAACAGCAAAACAGGAATGCAGATAGGTGCAAAATCACTCAAGGAGATACTGGATACAATGAAACACCTGGAATCAATGCACAGCAGGAAATACAATTCAATGTAGCAAGGCTGGCTGGGTGCAGTAATACACCAGAGAATAAAGTTCAATTGAGCTCCATGTAGCGGGACAGGCTGGGTGCAGTAGTGCACCAGAGAATAAAGTACAATGAGCTCCGTGCAGCGAGGCAAGCTGGGTGCAGCAGTGCACCAGAGAATAAAGTTCAATGAGCTCCGTGCAGCGGGGCAGGCTGCAAAAGTAAGCTAACACAGTCACTGTAGTACAGAGAGAATCAGCGATAATAGGCTGGAGATACTAGTACTCACATACTCACAGGTGGACACGGTATCTGTGAAGACTGTTAGCTGTAGAATGCAGCAGAGATGGTTCAGTAACAGATTGGCATCCAAGGAGCAGAGGAGGTGCACGGTGTAGCACCCGCAGAGTATTTCCTCAGGTGGAGATGGTACTGCAAACATGGGTTAGCTGTAGTAGGCAGCAGAGATGCAGGTGGAACAGAGTGGTGTCCCAGAAGACGGAGAGGCTGAGGAGAGTGGTTCTTGCTTGGATCACAAGTGTAGAAGGACACTGCAGGCACGAGTAGCAGCTCAGGAAGCAGATGGCACAGGTACAGTGGAATGGTGTCGCAGCAGACTGTTTAGGCTGAGCGTAGTGGTACTCTCACAATGACTCACTGGAGCAGATGGTAGCTGAAGATTCTATGGCAGCTTAGCACCCAGAGCCCAGGATTAGTAGGCCAGAGTCACAGGAAGCAATGTGAGTTGAGTAGTACTTTCAGTGTAGCTCACCAGCGGGGATGGTTTCCGCACACACACTTTAGCCAGAGGGAACCGTGATGGCACAGCAGTAACAGAGGACACACTAGGATCCAGGAAGGATACACGAGGAGAGACTAGGAAGAACACAGGTGAGTATCCACATGCAATAGAGGAGAAAATGTGCACTGGAAACACTGAGACCAGATACAATGGCAACTGTTGCACTGGCAAGGGCTGGGCCAGCGCAGCAGCCTTAAATAATCAAGAGTCCAATAGTAGGGAGAGACAGAACCAGGCCAACTCAGGTGGAGAGGAATGAAGTTAGGCTGCTGTGTGTTGGCTGGTTTGAAGCAGCTGAACTTCAGGCGAGTGTGAAAGGGTTTGACAGGCAGAGAGCATGGTTTGAAAAAGGTAGAATACCTTGACTTTGTTAAATCAATTAAAAGACACAAATAAGAAATATTGAACAAACAAGCAACTGTTACATTGGATGCGTACCCGCCAAGTAGAAGTAATTATGGAGGAACAGTGCTGATTAGAACACAGATTCCCTCTAACTCAAAGCAGGCAAAGCTTCTGAAATGAGACCAGTCCTCCTCACATCAACGCTTTTCAGCTGTCACTTCAGCCTTTATCAAGATACTATGACTGGTTTGAGTTAAAGGGAATCTGTGTTTTAATCAGTGCTTTTCCTCCACAATTACTTCTACTTGGCGGGTACGCATCCAATGTAACAGTTGCTTGTTTGTTCTATGTTTCTTATTTGTATCTTTTAATGGATTATTTATACTTGTAATAAATACATTTAATATAATCTTTCTTCCTCCAGTCTTACATACCGCAATAACTGTGAGATTAAAAGGCTACTGATCAATCCCCTGTAGCTTAAAAGCTTTCTGCAAAAGGATTTTAAAGATCACTGCTAAGGAGTAAGCGCCGTTTCGGGACAAAGGGCCTGATCCAGAGGTACTTTTCAGCCGATCTGCGCATGATCCTGGATCTGGCGTCCGTAGCAGCGCCGTAGGGACGCTGGAGGGGACGTCCCCCAGCGTCCCTACGTTCAGGTTAGTGCAGGTGGGCGAGGGGAGGTAGTTAAATGAGGGAGGGAGGGCAGGCTAGGCGGCCATACACTGAACAAAAAACAAAAGAAACCAGCGCTAGCTAAAAATAATCCCCCAGCCTGAAATCAGCACAAATCAATATTTTTTAAAAAACAAAATTAAATTGTGATTATGTGGCCACATATAGCGGTCCAATATATAACCTTCCAGCAATGAATAACCTTACTCCAAATTATATATAAACAAGTACACTTTATTAACAACTTAACTGGTACCAGATAGAAACAGCCGGCGTAAGGAAGGGGCCATACGCCCGCACAGGGGGAGTGTCAAGGTAAGTGAACGCCGATACGCTGTGCTTTAGTAAGCACAGCGCATCGGCGTACCTCTGGATCAGGCCCAAAATAATTAACATTTCTACTAATAGAAAACAGTCCCAGGTATAGGTCTCTTTACTTAAAACGCCATCATCCCACATAAATAAAAAAAAATATATCGCCATCTTCCCACTGAAAACACAGAGAAAACAGTCCCAGGAATAGATATCAGCTCTTAAAACACCATTATATCCTGTAAATAAAAAAAATAAAAAATGGATATCGCCATCCTCACACTGGAAGCAAATAGAAAACAGTCCTTGACATCGATATGTGTGTTTAAAATGTCACGTAAATAAAAAAAAGATATTGCCATCTTCCCACTGGAAACGCACAGAAAACAGTCCCAGGTATAGATATCAGCGCTTAAAACACCATCATCCCACATAAATAAATAAAAAAAAGATATCGCCATCTTCCCACTTTTAAAAAACAGAAAAAAAGTCCCAGGTACAGACATCTACACCTAAAACACCAACATCCCACAGAAAAAAATAAATAAATAAAATATATCGCCATCTTCCCACTGGAAACACAGAGAAAACAGTCCCGGGCATAGATATCTATGCCTAAAACACCTTTATCCCACAAAAATTCAAAAGCTATCGCCATCTTCCCACTGGAAACATATAGAACACAGTCCTACGCATAGATATCTGCGCTTAAAATGCCATCATCCCACGTAAATTAAAAAGATATCGCCATCCTTCCGCTGGAAACCTATAGAAAACAGTTCTAAGTATAGGTATCTGCACTTAAAATGCCATTAACCCACATAAACAAAACAAACAGCCATATATAGTAAGTTAATATGAGATAATGCTTTGAAAGAGTTCAGGATATTACAAGTCACCTTTGAGATCCTACTTAGCCAGTGTTATTAATTTTTTAAAATACGGACATCTAATGTCTTAGAAAAGAACTGCAGGTAATCATACCGAACATCCCTTTTTGTGCTCATCCGTTTGGTACATCCCCATTCCCACATTGTTAAATCTGCAAAACACAATATAGGATAATAATGTTTTATTTACAAACCTTCTTACCTACCTGCATGAGTTTTAAAGCTGCACAGTACAGTTTCTGGGTTTTGTTAAAAAAAAGAAAGAAAACAAAAGAAATTTTATATATATAACTGCCCTGTTGCAATTAAGGGAAAACATAATATATAACTAACATATTTCACAGGAATTTTCAAACATGTAAAGATAAGTTAGCTTACTGCTTTTATTCTTATTTAGAATTAATGTGCTTAGCTAAAGGACATTTTGTAATATACGTCTAACTCCCCAAATAATTATAAACAGCAGCGTCCGACAGGTTATGTAAAGATGAAGCCCAGCTAACATTGCCGTTAATTAGTTTTTTTTTATGCGTTGTATATGCAATACATTCCCGTTGCAGCCTCATAACCATCACGCACAGCTCTCTCAAGTCACCACTTTCAGCAAAACCTCAAATCCTCTGCTCTCTACCTCTACTACGGAATCACAGAAGTGGGCTAGGCTTATATATCCTCCTCCTCCCCTCGAACCCTGCCTCCTCCTTCATGCTCCAACATGGCGATGCATAACAAGGCCGCAGCGCCTCAGATTCCAGATACACGCCGAGAGCTGGCAGAATTAGTTAAACGGAAACAAGAGCTTGCGGTAAAACGATTTTCCTTCTCTTTTATTAATGTCTACAAAAGTTGTGTTCTTGTGTTTTACTGTACGGTTTAACATGCTTTAATTGCCATCCCCTCACGCGTTTTTGGTTACGCACACAGTGTAACGGTAGTGCTCGACCTCAAAATTACAGTGCTTGGATTGGATGGCGCACCCGAAGTACGTGAATTGCACTAACGCTACGCAACGTACGTAGATTCACAACCTGTATGTGGCGCTACGTCATTGGCGTTACTCTGTTTAAAGATAGGGAGAAAATCTTAGGGGTTTTTTTTTAAGCACGTTACGTTGTATTTATGGAGACATCTTGTGTAAAGCATATAGTCCTAATGCGTATGACGGCGGGAAAGAGAAATATGGAGGTGGGGCAGTGTGCGTTCTGCTTGATGCAGCAGTGGATTAGGAAATTATGGTTTCATCAGTTATATTTTGCGCGGGCCGATTAATTTTAACAAGTTACCAACGATTGTGTTAAAAATATTGCACAAAATTAAATAAAAATGTAAGCTTTATAACATGCATGTCATTACTAATTTTCTGTGGAGTGTGAAAATACACTATACTTGAGATTGATTTTATGCTTTAAAGTCATGCAAGCTGGCCAAGATTGTTATAACATTTTGTCAGGATTACGCCATTTTTGCTAACTGCATTTTTATGAGGGAAGGTCCAGCAGGTAGGTTCCAGGGATACTATTTGTTGCATAATGTAGTGCCCAAAATTAAGGTGGTGGAGACCCAATGATGCAATTCATACTGAATCGCATCATTAAGCCATGGGTTTTTATTATTAGTATTTATAATGGCTTACACTCAGTTCTGACTTCTTACCAGTGTGTCCATTCTGATGCTGCAGAATCATTTGATACAGCATTGTGTGGTTTAGTTTTTGGAACAGGCTAATGTTTGCAAGATACCTTTGTGGTGTACTTACACCTGATTGTCACTGCAATGATTCCCATTCATTTTTCTGCATAGTGCTTCCTTTGCAGCAGAGGTTTGTAAGAACAGTTTCAACAATATCCACAGGAATATACAGTGGAGAATAAGGTGGCATCATTATCATTGTCAGGGCTAGAATTTTTAAAACTGTTTTAAAAAGATGTTGCGTTGTGAATAAAAACTTTAGTGTGTACCCAGCTTTACTCTGTTGTCTCCTGCATAATCCGGGAGAGCTGGCAGTGTGGTTTACGATCAGGTTTAGTGACATTGGCAAATGCACTCCTTTCCCATATGTGTAAAGCTGGATGGTTAGACGTGTCCTGTCCTCTTCAGATTCAGCTCCAAATAAGACTGTTTACATATTCCTACAGCAGGCCAAGGTTGCAGATAAAACACCCAATCAGTGATAAACACAGTTGTCCAATTTTAAAGCAGACTTCCGACCTAAATCTGCTTACATTATTTCTTCACTGCACAAACTTATGCTTGTGTAAGTAAGTCTTACGTATGGGGGCCCTAAATTGTATTCCATTGGGGCAACACTGCGTCTCGCTGATTAGCACTTGTGACCTACAATGCTGAGGTCATGAGTTTGATTCCTGGACTAGGTCTTATCTGTATGTAGTTTTTATTTTCTTGCTGTGTTTGGGTGCTCTGGTTTCCTGCCACATGGAACTTAGACCGTAGCTCCAATGGGACAGAGACTGATGTGAATGTGAAATCTTTGTAAAGCGCTGTGTAATCTGATGGCACTTAATAAAAACCTGTTAAATAAAAATAAAAAAATTCTTTGGGGGTTTAGTTTTCTTTTCTTTAAAAATAAGTTTTTACTATGTTCTCTGATTTAAATAATTTTCAGCTTTTCCTAACCCCTTTTTTTAAAGGAGACATTGGCAAATCTGGAACGTCAGATCTATGCATTTGAAGGAAGTTACCTGGAAGACACACAGATGTATGGAAATATCATTAGAGGATGGGATCGTTATTTAACAAACCAAAAGTAAGTTTGGTCAATTAATTTTAGATAAGTAATTCATTTATCTGAATGTTTTTAGAATGTGAGGAAAATTGGGCACCCACAAAAGCATGTGAACACTCCTGAGATAGTGGCCTGACTGAAACGCAACAAACCAATGTACTCTTGCCAGTAAACTTAAGATAGTTCAGTGGTTCCCAAACTTTTTCAGTTCGAGGCCCCCTTAGGGTCTCCATATTTTTTTTCAAGGCACCTCTAAGACAAAAATAAAATAGAATACAATTGGAAATAGAAACATTCCAAGGCACCCCGGTGAGAGCTTCGTGGCACCCCAGGGAGCCACGGCGCACAGTTTGGGAACCACTGAGATAGTTCATCTTTGAACATTTGTATGAACATTAGCTTGTATGAATATAAAAAAAAATGCATCCCTGCCTTTGTGATTTTGCATATATTTGCATATGATTGTGATCGTTTTGCTTCTGTTTATGCCTGGTTAATAAAATAATTTTCCCTTTTGTAAACTTTGTAGAAACAACTAGTATGTAATATGTTACATTAACTTTAACTCTTAAATGGAAGTGTAGAGGAAGGCCCTTTAGTAATTACTGTTAGCAACTCCTGTAGCCTTTTCCTTAAAGGACAGCAGTCTCACACCTACTGATTACATGACCATTTATATAATTTGAAAATCATTTGTGATATAGACTGATTTTGTGGTCTCCATGTTCTCTCTGGCCATTTTGCCAGTATTTCCACCATTTGGCTTCCATTTAGTATCTGGGACTTTTAACTTTTTATGGGAATTCTTCTAACACGGGTGTATCTATGGGTCCAGTGCACTTGGACCCAACCCCCACCTTTACCCTTTTACTCCCAGTACTCCCATCATGTGCCTCCAGCAGCCCCCCACCCCATAATGTGCCTCCACGCACCAGCCCCCCCACCCCAGGTTTTCTTACCTTACCTGTATCCTCAGAGTGTACTGCGGCTAGAATTAAAGTCCCGTGGTGGATGAGACTTGTGAAGGACATGAAATCCCTGCGGTCACAGAGAAGTCTATGACCTGGGTATCCTAGCAACCAGCCAGCCCTCATCTTAAAAGCATCCAGCCGCAGTCTGACTCCAGACCAGCGCTGCACTAGGCGACACTATCGCTTAGCCACGGATGGCATTTTCGGGCGTTGCCCCCTTTTGGCGGGTGCCATCCTGGCCAAGGGGTAGATGTGCCTCTGTTCTAACATAAAGCTTTTCGTGCACTTTTGGATTATTCTGTCTATGTAATAACTATTTGGTTATCTTTCCTGCTAGAATGTAGTTTCTATAGATTTATCCATGTTAAATATCCTGGCATGTGTGAAATGACAGCCTAAAATGTGTAAACATATTTGGATTTGTGTTTCTTTCAGGAATTCTAGCAGTAAGAATGATAGAAGAAATAGGAAGTTCAAAGAAGCTGAGAGACTTTTCAGCAAATCATCAGTTACTTCTGCAGCGGTGAGTGTGTATCTGGAGGTCTCTTTTGGGGTCTTTTCACTTTGTATATACTTACGTCTATCTAGTAAAATACTGCAGAAAAGTGTCTGGTGGTGATTTTTGCATAAGGTTAAAGAAGAAGCATTACATTTTTCTCACTTTAAATAAAGCTTCCAGAGATAGGACATTGTGTATTGATCCAGTGTTTATTATTGTTTCTATTTTAGGCGGTCAGTGCATTGGCTGGAGTACAAGATCAAATAATTGATAAACGTGAGTTGTTTATACTTTTTGTAGTTTCCTTTGTTTTTATTACTTGTGTGCTATATACAGTCCGAGTCAAAAGTTTGGACACACCTTCTCAGAGTGTGTTATCAAAGCAAAAGGGGACTACTTTGAAGAATCTAAAATATAAAACATATTTAGATTTATTTAACACCTTTTTTGTTGACAACATAATTCTATATGTGTTGTTTCATAGTTTTGATGTCTTCAATATTAATCTACAATGTAGAAAATAATATAAATAAACAAAAAACATTGAATACATTGAACTTTTTGATTGTGTGTGTATGTGTGTATATATCACACACACACACACACACCATTCTGCTCGTCACCGTTCTATGCATGTGCAGTAGCGCGCACACCGTTGAGACGTTGCCTAGTGATGAGAAGAAGAATCGTTATGGCCTGGGTGCCCCAATTACTTCCCTCCTTTTGGTTCCACACCTTGCCCTCATCCCACCCCCTGCCAGTCCAAATTTCCAGTCCAAACCCCTTCCTGCCCTTTCACTGAATGTCAGTGGCAGCCAGGACTGCCTGCAGTGTGACACTGGCATAATCTCAGGTCATGTCAGTGTTACACACAGCACCATGGAGGACAGCACCAGGAGGAGCAATTAAAAGGTAAGTAAAGTATAGGGATGCAGGAGACACCTGCTTGGGAATACTAGGGACGCTGGAGATGCATGAATGGGGGCTTTTGGGGAGGCTGCAGACACATGATGGTGGAATACTGGGAGGATGGAGAGAGAGAAATGGGGAATACTTTTTCCCCTTTGTTTTAACAGGCCTTTCCCTGGTGTTATACTTTTTAAATGGCAAACACTGCATAGTATTATGGCACTTAACCTATTTATAATATGTGTTTTACTTTTTTCTTTTAGGAGAGCCAGGCAGCGGAACAGAGAGCGATAACTCTCCAGACTTTCAAAATCAGGAGAATGAACCCAGCCAGGATGATGCAGAAGATGTAGATGGTTCCTTGTCAGGTGTCAAGCCTCAGAAAGCTGCTTCATCAGCAAACTCTGGAGGGCACCACAGCAGTCATAAGAAACGCAAGAATAAAAACCGGCACAGGTTGGCCAAAGCATTGTTATGTAGTCTCTTCCCTTTCTTTCATGTTAAAGTATCCTCTCGAACACTTCTTTAAAGATTGTTAAATATAAACAAAAATTGGCATGAGGAATAGTATATGCTGAATTTGTTTCCATGAATAATGCTGCTAAATTATTCTAGTGATTATCAGCTTGCTGACATGGGTCCAGATTCAGTGTTTGAAAATAGAGGAAAGTTACACCTGGGCAAAACCATGTTGATTTCAGGGGAGTCAAATTTAAACAGCATTAGAGTTGAAAGATGATGTTTCCCAGCTTAAGTCTAAATAACAGTGTAAAGGTGAAGCTGGTCAGTATCTGTGTGAAATAAGCAAAAGCAAAGTGTTTTCTCTGCATGCATAGAATAAAATGAATTTGAATTACTGTGAAATCAACATGGGTTTTGTCCAGGTGTAACTTTCCTTTAAACAAAGGCATCTAGGGATTAGAAATCATAGACCTGATTCAGTTTGAAAATGAAAGGATTATTCATGCTTATTAGGTAGTTGTGGCTCAACAACTTCAGCACTGAAAACTGCTTTTGTACGCTTACACGCCAAAGATAAATTGCAGTGCGTTGTGCTGGTTGAAGCCATCTGGTAGCCCATTGGTACTGTGAGTGGCGGATCCAAGTTAAATATAATTTGTTCCGGATTAGCTTTAGTCCTTTGAGCTCCACCCAAAGCTATTTATTTCAGGATCAACTTTTCAACATGCTAATTTTATGTTTTAAAGGACAAGTTAGGCATATTTGCAATGGTGGTATTAAGTTTTTGTATAATTTTTTTTTTACCTCTGAATGAAAATTTAAGCCAAAATCTTACTCTTGCTAGAAATATTTTAATATAATTTTTTTTTTTTAAATAAAACAATCTTTCTAGAAGTGTTCCATTCTTTCCGTTGCATGTTTTTTGCATTATTTGAAGTAGTGGTAAAAATAATCACTTGGCATTAAAATGAATTGGTGCCAGAAAAACCCTTGCCTGCATGCTTTGCACATAACATTACCCTGTTGCACGGTTAACAGATTTTTCTTTTTCCTCCGCTTAATGAATTAACATTAGACTTTCTAGATGGCCAATGACTGTATGGTCTGCCTGACTTGCTGCAGACATGATTTGCTGAACCTGCTCTAATAGTATGCACTATAAGTGAATATTTAAGGCTGATTATAGATATAGTAATTTTCACATCGTGTGGCTGATCTATAAGCACATGCATTTAGTGCCATTTGCATCTAAGTGCAAACTACATGATCATCATAGGCCGGATCCATACTCCCCTGCAGGGGTCTGAAATTAAACAAGTAAGAGGGGAGTGCATGCCCCCATCACTTTCCTCTCTAAGTAGTAGTTTTGGACTCTACTTGTCCGGAACTCTACCTTAACTTTTTTACGCAATGATCTGCCCGTCCATGGATCAATTTGTAACTAGTGGTCCCCGACCCTTACTTTCCATGCCTATTCGCATCTGAATGGTGAGGATACGGCATGTGTAAATGAAAGGTCATCCCCTTCGTCATAATATACGGAACTGAGTTCTGGCATGCGCCGATGTTACTTATGAGGGGACATGTGTAAGCCCCCACACTTTATTAATTGTGGACCCGGCCCCATGTGAGCAACAATGCAAACTCCCTAAAACTGCGGCATAGAATAATTTTGTCTGTGTGTGT
>WWET01002296.1:185741-214097 GCA_011038615.1 Limnodynastes dumerilii
GCTGGAAGAGTGAGTTAGGCACTGCCCGCACCTAACTCATTCTTAAGTGTGAATCAGGTTCATAGTATCTGACTGTAGCTGAGAAGGCGAGTAAAAATTGGGTAGGAGCTGTGCCTTGTATATAGATGATACTACACTAGAGAGATGAGACTAAAGCAATGAGTAATATATTAGACATGGGCACTTCAATTAAATGAGGTATACAGTTAGGTGTATAATTAACTGGGGAAACTACATTGAACTGGGGCATACAGAGCAGGAACTACAGTATTTTTTTTCTGATCTAGGGCTGGGTCTTTATCATTATACCTTTTTATATATTTTACCACAGCAAATACAAAATCTGTTGTGTTGCTTTAAATTGCACTTGCTAAAATATATTCATGAGACCAGACTTTTGTGCTGAAAGTCTTTTTCGACGTTGGGTGGGATAAGCCACCATGTATATAGCATACTTGGTTGGAGGTGGGAGGTATTTGATTTGTCCAATAAGGACTTGGTTGAGCCCTTGCATACAATCCCTGTTAAAGCATCAGCCCTGTTTTTCATGGTTTAAGATAGTCGTTCCATTGGATGTACATGCAACCAGATGCATGCGTTTTACAGGTAGAATGGTATAGTTTGTTACTGGTTTGCATTAACCTAATAAAAAATTGATCTGAGCAACTTTTGTATAGTCTGTTTGGGGAGCAGCAGCTGAGAGGGGTTGTTGTTCCACAGCAGCTATTATGGAGCCTTTATGGGGTGCCTCCTGAAGTAGAGTTAGCTCTCCATTTTAAAACATATATATCACCCAACATTGGAACTCTTATTGTTAGGGTTAGGACCATTGTGAGCAGAAAGGCCTTGACGTTGGCTGGTGGCTTACTATAGATTTGCAAATATGTGTAATGGATGTTTCTGCAGTCTATTTTACAAATAGAATGGTATAGGCTGTTAATGGCAGCGTTGCTGGTGCATTTTCTTTCTTATGCACATAGTAGTGAAAGAATATGCTAATCAATTTCAAGACATTCAGGCACTTCCAGACTTTCAAGCAATAACACTTTCGGATGTGCATGTTTATTTAAAGTATAGCTGTCTGCATACCCATCCCAAAATTGTATTGTTCTTTTTGCATTGGGGATGGAAAGTTTGAGGCCCAATGTTTTGTTGCTAATGGACTGCAAATTATTGAATGTTGCTATGAATTAGCACTTTGTCTTAGGTGCTCCTTTTCTCTTTATATACTCTGTAACATATCTGCTATGGAGGTGTTTTTGAAGAAAAGTGTTTGTCTTTTAGAGAAAAGTTCATATTTTATATCAATAAATTTCCGGAGTTTAGAGACAAGAATGCAGGATATATTTCAAACTAACCATTCAACCTTATAGACAGATGTACTTAAAATATGTCCTCAACACAAACAATAAATGTATGTATACTATGTGATAAAACTCATGCATTTTAAGAATCCCACATAAAATGATAATTAAGGAAGAACCACACTTGCAAGCCATTATAATGTCTAAACAAACAGAGTAATATGTTTATCAAAGTCTTAAATTATGAATCCATGTAGTGTTTGTCACAAAGCTCAAAACTTTTTCTTTAGCAATAGTTGTAACAGTTTACCAATTCTGGTGAGATTCTCATGATGATTTGTCACGACAAAACTCCATTCCCTCAAAACCTCATTATTTAGGACAGTGTTTGGTTAGAGAATGGGCATCTCTTTTCCATCCCAATCCTTATCAGCCATTAATGATCCCTTCAAAAAGGACAAGACGTTTAGAAGGAGGGGAACGAGAGGAGGAAAATGGATAAGGAAAAAAGAAAGCAAAAAGTACCTGAAAAACCAGGGGATATTTAACCTCCAGTTCTGGGTGAGATTAGCCTTTTGAGAAAGGGGCTAATTTACTCCCTAAAGCCCTGATGCTGAAGCCCTATTTAACTTTCCCCAGCAGGTAAGCATACCGTGCATGCAACTTCCCATCATGTATGGCCAAATTATTCCTGTTTTTGAGAGGGCTCTACCTGAGCACAACTGTACTTGTAATCGTGTTCAATAATTTAGTGTTCTTCATTTCTATTGAAATTACAGGTGTTTTTTTAGGAAGATTTTTTTTATTTTTTTTATTTCTAATCGTAAAAGAAAACAAGGAACTTATCCTTTTGTTTCAATGTTACAAGTATATACAATTCAAACATAAGTAGATTTACTCACATTTTTGCCTCTTCAGCATAAAGCATATCAATATCTGGCATCCCCTCTGTTCCAAAAAATGAAGGATTCTCAGTGTAAATTTAGAGTTTACGTATCCCATTTAGTTGGGTAAATCACATAAATCATAAAAAGAGAAAACTTCCTTGTGTTATATCTTAAACAATGTTTAAAGGAGTAAAATTAATTCTCACATTTTAGCCCCTTGGGTTTTGTGCTTAAAAGTGTGTGCCACACCGCTATCAGTTGTGTGTCAGCGTTCCAATTGCTGGTTGCCGATTTTGCATGCATTTTTCTTCCTTGTTCACTGCTACTACGGTAAGTATTCTGTCTGCACATATCTGTTTGCGTATTTGAGTTTATCATCTACTCACACTATATTTGTGTATTACAGTTGTGCATATTTGTTTGCATGTTTGAGTTTTACCATATGCTTACTCTGTTGCTGAGTGTTTCATTTCCTGTGCACTCACCTGCTATTGCTGTTTAGTTGCTGGTATTCCTCAGACTTGCCCTCTGTGCAGCTGTATCTCATTTCTCTGTGTATCTCAGACAACTGTGTCTGCTAAGACCACCCACTCACTTGTACCTATTTTCCAGCAAGCCTCCATAGTTTTGTATGTGTTTTTTACACTGGAAGTTCTCTCACAGGTCCGCCATGCACCTGTGTTTTTTTCCTATCTATCTCAAACCCTATCTTAGAATCGTGGTCAGCGATAGACTGGAAAATGTTTGTGGTGCGCATTTTCCCATCTATTTCGGTACCCGATTTTTATGCGCACCTCATGGTAAGTCTTTTACTATTAAAAATGGGGTGTAGGTGGCCCTTTTTTGCGAGCCATGTTCAACCCCCTTTTTAGAAGACAGAGCTGCTCAGAAACTGTCTGCCCCAAATGGCACTCTCTATTTCCCTAACCCCAAACCTTATGCTAATTCTTACCATAACCCTCTTTACTGCAGCCAAACCCTAAGATTCCCTTTCACGCAGCTGAACGCTAAGTCTCCCCTTTTGCGATCTGTCCTACCCCTAAAAGTACCCTTCCATCCATCCCCTCCCTGCAGCCCAACCCTAAAAGTACCCTACTAAACTACATCCCCTCCCCTGAACTAACCTGTCTTGGTCTTTGGAAAGCATCAAAAGTGTCAAATACTGTCTGGAAACCCATTCCATTAAGCTCCATCCCACAGTTTTTGTGCATTTATGATAATGAAAGTGGAATTTCTGAACTCTTCGGCTATGGAATCAGCAGTGTTGGCGACCTTTATGCACCCTGTGCCTTAGCAGTCGTTGACCCCACTCTGTAAGTTTACTTGGTGTTTGGATTCGTGACTGAGTTACTGTTGTTCCTAAAAACTTCCACTTTCTATTGATATCACTTACAGTTGACCATAGAATATCCAACAGGGATAAAATTTTGTGAAAATTTTATCCCTGTTGGATAGGTGGCATCTTGTCAGTCACAGTATCATGCTTGAAGTCACTGAGCTCTTTAGAATGACCCATTTTGTATCGCAAATGTTTGCAAATGGAGACTACATGGCTAGGTGCTTGATTTTATACACTTGTGGCAACGGGTCTGATTGAAACACCAGAATTAACAGGTGTAGCCAAATACTTTTGTTCATTCATACCCCTTTCACATCACCATGGAATACCCGGGATTTTCGCCCAAAACCCGGGTCTATGCAAAATCCCGGGTATTTCGTGGAGATGTGAAAGGGGTACTTTTGGTGGACCCGTGTCAGAAGACCCGGGAATTCAACCCGGGTGAAAAGAAGGGTTATTCCCGGGTCCGACATGGGTAGGGGTGCAGTGTGAAAGGTGCTACCCGGGTTTTTCAACCCTGGTAGCACCTAACGCACTTGATTGGTGCAATTTTTTTACTGTTGCCCTGGCAACAAGTGTTGCCAGAGCAACGGTAAACAAATTAAGTTGTCTGATGACGGCAGGGCAGACCCGGGTCTCTGAATTTCCCGGGTCTGCCCTGCAGTGTGAAACGGGGCCTGTGACCCTGGGATCCTCTGCTGCCCCAGCAATATCCCGGGCAGTGATCTGAAAGGGGTATTAGTGTGTTATTTCATGTGGTTGCTTCTATTTATAACTTGGCAATCCCTCGTTTATTTATTTACATTTTGTAACGGTTCACCTAAGTGCTCCAGAGAGATTTTAAATCTTGTGTTTTGGTACTTAAAATATGTACTTTTCTCGTCCATTTCTTCTTTTGCTTGGTGTAACAATATTTTAATTTTCATGCAAACTGCTCCAATTTTCTTTTGTAGTTGATGCCTCATCTTGTACAGTCCTAGTGCATATTAAACAGAAGGATTCTAGTTCCTACCAAATTCTTCATATTCTGTCTGAGGAACTTTGCTTGTGTCATTCTGTTTGGAGTGTAATGATTTGCTTACATGGTTATCCTAGCAACAGTGAACAGGCTTGTAAACAGAGCTAGAATAATAAAGAAATGGTCTGTGTGCACATTCATACTTTTCCAAGATAAGATCACTTTCATGTTCTTTAACATTGCAACATAGTGAGGTAATACTTGGATTGCAGAGAAGAACTAAAAGGTATGTTACCACAACATAAGCTGACATTTTTTGTCTTAAGTTTTTCCATATTTAGACTGAAACTGATTATGCCATATCCTGATCCACTACATTTTGATAACCATTCTGCTTTTAGTTTTTTAAATTTATTCAAGGTAAATATTTTCACATCACCATTTAAAGTTAGTTGTCAGTAAATGTTGCCGCTAATGCATATGATACATAAATACAGAGCAAGCATATTTATTATCTAGGACACCCCCCATTCTAGAATATACTATAACTCCTTGTTTATTTAAAGTGATTTGCTAGGAGCCTTGTTTAATACTATTCCTTTGTGTCTAATTTTGTAATCATTCTCTAATAATATCTTCAACACGATGTGTGCTGTAAATTATCCATTTAAATGTGCTTTTCATTAGAGAAGAATGTTTACTATTGATTTACATAAGTTTTTGCAATATATATAATGCCCTGAGATAAAAAGATACTGCGTCTGATTCAGACTTAAGAAGGAGCTTGAAAATAAGAAAGGAAAGTTACTCTTGGGCTAAACCATGTTGATTTCAGGGGGAGTCAAGTTAATTGTATTCTTTGCATGCAGGGATATATCTTTGAATTCCTTACTGACAACAGATACTGACCAGCTTTACTCTTACACTGTTATTTAGAGTTGGGCTTGGAAATGCCACCTCTAAACTCTAATACTGTTTGCAACAGATGAAATATGACTCCACTGTAATCAACATGGTTTAGCCCAGTAGTAACTTTCCTCTCTTAGGGGCTGATTCAGAGATGCGATTGCGAAAAGATCGCAAATATACGCACCTTAGCTAAGATCTTAGCAGGTTACAGCCCACTGCATAAATAGTCACTCCCCTTGCAAACAGCGGTGGATCTTAAACTTAGACCACCATTGACTAGCCCTAACTCTGCGCTGTCATTTGGGATCTTAAGTGACGTGGTAGCGTTCATTTAAGATCCTAAGTGTCAGCCCGCGCCCACTTTCCCTCATTTCCCTGCCTCCCCCCGCCCATTTCCATGCAAATCCTTAAGATCTTAAAGATTCGCAGCACTTAAGATCTTAAGTGCTTGCGTGCGATTCAAACTTACGCTCTTAGCGAATTTACGCTCCTAACCGCTACGTACATGGCATTGCACTATTACTACGCATGCGCAGTTTTGCGAATTTTCTAAGATCTTAAATATACGCTCCTAAGTGCCGTGGAAATCGTATCTCTAAATCAGGCCCTTAATTTCAAGCTCCTTCTTAAATCTGAATCAGGCCCACCAGGAGCGGATTGGCCATAGGACTTACAGGGAATTTTTCTGGTAGGCCAGTGGTCTCTGGAGGCCACTCTGCACCTCCTTTTTTTTATTTGAAGAAACCTAGGATGTTGACTGTCGTGTGGTGGTTGCTAAAATGATGTCTGTATAGAATGGAGCATTAGGATGTTGTTTGTATTGAGTGGTGGTCACTAAGATTCTGTATGTATTGGGTGGTGGTCACTAGGATGTTGTATGTTTCAGGTGGTAGTCACTTGGATGGCAGTGACTACCTGCATTGCATAAAGGACACTATAAAGCTCTTTATTGGACTATGAAATACTTATCAGTAGGTTCTTTATTCTCTACTAATCCAGTGTACATATTTTTTGGACCCCACCAATAGTTGATCCTGCCCACACATGGCCTCTTGCATATTTTTTTTTTCCAGGGCCACTTTAAGTTCCCAATCCGCCCCTGGGGCTCACTGTTTTTCACAACAATAAAAAGCCTGTAATGGTTTTTGTAAATGTTTCTTGGCTTATTTAGAAAAATCAAAAGGGTTGTTTTTAAAGTGTGTGTGTGCGTGCGTGCGTGCGTGCGTGCGTGCGTGCGCGCGCTCAGACACACCTACTGGGCAGTACAAGACACACCCCCTCTACCATGTTGCAAAAATGTTGTCCCTCTTTCTAATTCTCAAATGTTGGGAGGTATGCAATATAGCAACCAATCAGATTCTAGCTGACATTTTCTAGTGTGTAATAAGAAAATGAGAGCTAGGATCTGAGTGGTTCCTATGGGCAACATCTTCACTTTTCCTTTCCTGCAGCTTAGTAAATCTGGCCACATGTCCTCTTGCCTCTTACTTTTTCCCCCCCCAGTATTCCTGGGTAATAGATAGAAGGCAGGGCCGCTGTCAAAAATTTTGGGACCCGGGACACATCTGTGCGCTCCACCGCCTATGTGATATCACTGATGTCATTACATAGGGACGGGATGCTGCAGAACTGCATTAACAGCGGGCCTTTATGCAGGGAATTTCTTCCCTGGCCATTCGCCTGCTAATGTACAGCTCTCAGAAGCCAGTATCGGTGGGCCCCATCAGCTCCGGACCTGGGACAATAGTCTAAGCTGACACCACCCCAACCCCTGATGGCGCCCATGATAATAGGTATCTACATATAGGTATTTATACCATTATTAGTTCACAAAATAAGCAAAGTAGGGTATCAGCGCACTACTTACAAATCAGCTGCAAATATACTGACATTGGCAAAAGGGGAACGTACCTTTGCTAAACAGAATCAAGCAATACCAACAATAGTGTGTGTGTGTGTGTGTGTATGTATGTATATATATATATATATATATATATATATATATATATATATATATATCTCAGCGCTTATGTGAATGAGAACAGTATTAAACATCGCAAGGCTTCACAGCGATATAAGAAAAAAGAAACAAGGCTGCCCTAATAGATGTTTGTCCATGCATAAAGTGTGAATACAGTCCATTTTCAGTAATGGAACGCAAGGAACGCTAAGACAGCAGTTCCCTTGTGAGCCAGTGGTGAAATGGCACTCACAAAGAGGTTGATATTCACCTCAGGAATGTCATAAATCTCATGTGCATAAATGGCAATAACATCTCCCAGTCCTGTTGCTCTCTGGCTTTTCACAGTAACTTGCCTGGAGGATACATTGCTGGGTACAGTAGTACTAAAATTGACGCATTTCAACTATATACTAGTCTTTTTCAAGGTTAAAGTAATCTGAGTACTACTGCCGTATATATAGGAGAGAGAACTCTCCTTCCTGTTTTCTGATTGGTTAAAATATTTAACAGTCTATTACGACTGTGAGATACTTTGTTTCTCTTTTCTTATAGCGCTGTGGAGCCTTGCCATATTTTATGTTTAATACTGTCCTCCATCACTGTAAGCGCTGAAATATAGACACTATTGTTGTTTTTGGCAATAAGAAAATGTGATGGTAAAACTCCGCGCTGGGAAGAAATATTATTAATAAAGTACCTCTCTTAAAAAAGAGATCTTCCAAAAAAGTCCTTTCAGTGTTTCCGTACTTCAATAATATGTTCTCAATAATGTCCTATTGGGGAATGTGATTCGGAAAAATTCCTCTCCACTTGAATTCTTTGTTCTCAATAGGGTCCCAGAAAACAATGGAAACAAATTTTAATGCAACACCGTTAGTCCCAGAAATCCGTGCGAAGCACTGAAATAATACTCACAATGAGGTCTCTTGTTATTCTGCGTGTAGTATGATCTTTAGTTTCCTTTATCCTGGTCCTTCCTCTGATGTCCTTGTTCTTTCAATAATATCCTCAAATGGGAAGGAAAAAGAGAAAGAGACACCAAACCCTAGTGTAATTCGATTTAAAAGGTGGGTGCCACACTGCTTTAAGGGTCGACTTACACCTCCTATATCTTGTAGTCGGGCATATATGGAAATTCTTTCAGCATACAGTATATTCTCTATTCCTCCGTATCCTGCTCCTCCACTGGTATCCTCAGATTGAAGGGGAAAAGAAGAAAAGACACCCAAGTGCCCTTAGTGGGCTGCCAGTGACCCAGAAAGATGAGGAACACTAGGAAGTATCTTACTCCATAAAAAGACTAAATTTAATTCATCCAATACAAAACAGCATAAAAAATATATTCTCATAAAAATGAATGTAAGGGCAGGGACAGTTCACCCCATACTGGATGGTACTACCCTTGGACTGAGGCACCATTTCTTGGGGAGGAAAAGACACTATTGAAAGCCCATTTGCAAGATATATGAGGTGTAAGTAGATTTACTAGGGCAGCGTGGCTCGCACCTCTGAGGCTGTATCACACTAGGGTGCTCTGTTTTCTGCTTTCCTCCCTCTTGGGTCTGAGGACACCACTTGGACGACGGTGATATCAGAATGGGACCTAGAATACGGAGAAGCAGAGAGCATACTACATACTAAAAGAAGTTTTATGTATGCCCTACTACAAAACACATGAGGTGTAAGTAGACCTTTAAAAAACAGTGTGGCACTCACCTTTTTTAAGCTGGATTGCACTAGGGTTGGGTGTCTTTTCTTCTTTTCCCCTTCAATCTGAGGACACCAGTGGAGGAGCAGGATACGGAGGAATAGAGAATATACTGTATGCTGAAAGAATTTCCATATATGCCCTACTACAAGATATAGGAGGTGTAAGTCGACCCTTAAAGCAGTGTGGCACCCACCTTTTAAATCGAATTACACTAGGGTTTGGTGTCTCTTTCTCTTTTTCCTTCCCATTTGAGGATATTATTGAAAGAACAAGGACATCAGAGGAAGGACCAGGATAAAGGAAACTAAAGATCATACTACACGCAGAATAACAAAACAAGAGACTGTGAGTATTATTTCAGTGCCTCGCACGGATTTCTGGGACTAACGGTGTTGCACTAAAATTTGTTTCCATTGTTTTCTGGGACCCTATTGAGAACAAAGAATTCAAGTGGAGAGGAATTTTTCCGACTCACATTCCCCAATAGGACATTATTGAGAACATATTATTGGAGTACGGAAACACTGAAAGGACTTTTTGGGAAGATCTCTTTTTTTAAGAGAGGTACCTTATTAATAATATTTCTTCCCAGCGCGGAGTTTTACCATCACATTTCCTTATTGTCTATATTGAATTTACTTGTCTAGAGTGGGTAAATTTTTGGAGGTATTTTGTTGGTGTATACTTCCAGTGTTGGTATTTCTGCAGCAGGGGGAAGCGCGGGTTTGTAGTATATTTTTTGTCTCACTATTGTTGTTTTTGCTTGAGGTAATTAAACCATGACTACTGCTATTGTATTTTGCATGTGTTAATTCATTTCTACATACAGGAAGAAAAAAAATGAAAAGCAATTATATTGTGACATTTTCAATCTGTCACAGGCGTTTACAATAAGTAGAACTCCCATGTACAGTCAACATTACACTGCACTACCCTGCACTTTTGCAATGTATTTGCACATGTAGCTGCAATGCACTTAACTGCTTACCAACCAAAGGGAGCATTGTCTGCACTTTTGGATTATACACAGTCCTTAAGCCCTTTTTTCTAATACATCTAAGTGCAATTTGCATTCACTTCTGGATCAACACCTTAAGCTGGCCATACATTAGGCGATTATCGCTCTAGTGTATGGTACAGATCAATTTTTGAAATGCCAAATAAACGCACCAGAAACGCTCTGGTGCTATTATTTGATCTTTTAATATGTTTGATTTAAATTGGGAGAAAGCTCCCGATATTTTAAGGGATCCAGTCAGCAAGCTGAATGGCTCCCTATTCTTCAGAGCTGCTGCTGTTTTATATCTATGTACAAAGCTGCTCTTACAGCTTTGTAGGTATACTTTAAAGCTGTCAGAGCAGCATAGCACATAGATATACAGCAGCGGTTATTGCATGCAGTAATACAGATAAGAATCAGCCGAAGCCGCGCTTCACACAGCGCAGTTTTGGCTGATCCCTTTCTGTACTACTCCCTGCAATAGCCGCTGCTGTATATCTATGTGCTATGCTGCTCTGACATCTTTAAAGTATACCTTCAAAGCTGTCAGAGCAGCTTTGTACATAGATATAAAGCAGCAGTGGAGAGTGCTCTCCCCCTTCCCTCTTCTGGTAGGAATTATTGGTTCCAGCAGGAGAGGTGTATGGTGCTGATAATGGGACATTTCCCTAGCGGGAAATCGTCCCATTTATCGGCCCCACCCCCTGCTGGGACCGATAATCGTACTAATGTTTGGCGAGCTTTAGTGAGGATCTAGGTAGAGGTTGTTATGCTGGGGCATCGGACTGTATAATAGTATCTTAGTAAATGTATACTAATAAAATTATTCATAAAGCCCAACATATTTCATTTGCCATATACACCATGATTGGATCAGTGTATAAATGCTGCTGTGCATTTGTCCAGAGAAAAAAGGATTATAGAAAAATATTTTCACAGACCTGCACAGATTGGTACTTTCTATAAGCAGCTTACATAAAAGACCAGGGAAAACCCATTTCCTCCTAATTGAAGGTTTCAAAGGATTTCATAGGAGCAGTGTAGCTAGACATAACAATACATACTATATAGCCAAGAAAAGAACTGTGTGTGACGCCTACAAAGGTATGTATGTGATACTTTATGAGAACATTATCAATATTAAAAGACTTTGCGGCCCTGAATTTAGCCATCTACACTAGGTTAATTATATAGATCATTTGCTACACGTTTATATACCGTATGTGCATTTCAAACAATAGCATAGCAGATTTTTTTTGTAACGTTGACATCTCACTGATCTTTATTTTAATTTTTTTTAAACAACCATTCTTATACTTTCCAGGCTCAAGATGAAAGCTTCCTCCTGGCTGACTGGTGCTGTTACGATAGACTGATTAATGTTTAATATGGGCGTATTTTATTTCCTGTCCATACTAAAGGCGACTGTCTGCAAGATTCTCAGTCTCTGTAGCTTGGCATGGGTAATTTACTAGCTAATATTATTATCATGGTTTAGATTGTGAGACTATTGTAATATAGAAAAACAAATTTGTAAAGTTTCCTAAAGCAGAACATAAAACTTGCTCTATATGTAATATTAGTAGACAATACAAATACATTTATGTAGTTTGATTATAATAATTTTGCTAAGAAAATCTTCCAAAATGAAAGGCCTTGCTCCTGAGAGATGCTTGGTCATGGCTTTTCAGAAATGTATATTGTTGTTTGGAGCTACCGCCTTGTTGATGGAGACCGTTTTTCCTATTGGGGAAGAGACGGAGGGGACTGTTCTTTCAGCAATGGCAATAATAACTATAACAATAATGATTATTTGTTTGGGAGTAAAGGGGGGAAGTAATGGTTAGTGTTTGAAAATAATAGATAGGTATATATTGCGATCTGTTAAATAACAACAGTTATGTTTCTTATCCTCTTTTAACTAAAACTGAAATGCCTTATTCCTGCATCCTAACTTTTTTCTTTATATCCTTTCAAAATATCTGCATACTTTTTGTTTTCTTTCTCTAATTTTCTCACTAGAATCCATTCTTTTGGTACAAAATCACCTGCCGTTTTGTTCTGCAGTTATGTGAAGAGGTAATATTGTGCAATGTACAGCTGTTCTATGAGTTTTATGTCTGTGGGTATTTAATATAGGGGTATGACGTCTTTATGGGGTAAGCCTGGACTTGCAGAAGAAAACAGCATTGTACATTATGTTTAAACTGGTTATTTTGAGATCAAAGAGGTCTCAAAAAGGAGAGAGAAAGGGGCCACTGTTATATATGCACACCTATTAAAACTTAGCATTTATTATAACTTATATAAAATATATCAATTCAGGAGCCATGCGAAAAATGTTGACAAATATGAATTAATTTGGTCAAAAATTAGAAAAAAATCGTTTTAAAAGAATGAGTCCACGGACATGTCATTCATTTGCTGCACACCAAAAGAGGAGAAAATTTGGCAAAATAAATTGAACCAAAATTGGATTACAATGTATCAATAGCCATTAAGTGCCCTCCGGGAGGCAGTTTTTTTGTTTTGTTTTTTATTTTTCTGATTTAGGGTGAATTTAGGACATCTTTATCAGCGGTACTTTACAGTAATTGTAAATATAATTAATCTACTTAAGGCCTAGCAATGTTTAATGGCTATTGATACATTGTAATCCAATTTTGGTTCAATTTATATTGCCAAGTTTTCTCCTCTTTTGGTGCGCAGCAAATGAATGACATGTCCGTGGACTCATTCTTTTAAAACAATTTTTTTCAAATTTTTTACCAAATTAATTAATATTTGTCAACATTTTCGCATGGCCTCTGAATTGATATATTTTATATGTTATAATAAATGCTAAGTTTTAATAGGTGTGAATGTATAACAGTGGCCCCTTTCTCTCTCCTTTTTGAGACCTCTTTGATCTCAAAATAACCAGTTTAAACATATATTTGCCACTATATTGCACCCTTAGCAACCTGAATTAACCTTATGTTTACACTTATACCTTATCAATTTATTGTGTTTTGAATCAGGTCAGATACCTTTCTCTGTGCAGATTTCAAATCAATTTTCTCAGCATTGTACATTAGCCATGTAACAATTTAGCACTGACTGGTCTTTCATGAAAAAGCAGTGATAACAACTTTTTTGGTGGCAGCTGGCTCATGCTTGACCATAAACTGGCTTTTAGTTCTACATACTCAAAATAATACCAATACAATATATTGATGATACCAGATAACAATATATAAATTGTTTTATCAATGCTTTATCAAATAGTTTCAGGAAAGCTGTTGCTATATGTATGCTATGTTTGACATTCTAAAAAAGAGACAAAAAGGATTAGACACATAGTATTCCAGGTATAACACATAGTGTTCCAGGTATAACAGCATAAAATGGGCCAAGATTACTGTGAAAGTCAAGATTATAAAAGCTGCACTCATGTGGCCATTATGCCTTGGATAGTGGCTGAGTGACCATTCTGTTGCTGGAATAATAAGAGTCCTACATAAGACAGCACCTCTGGGGAGGGAGTATAGCATGCTTGTCTTTTTTTTTATCATTCTGTTGGGTTTTCATCACATACCACTTACTACTATAAAGCTGGAATTTGGGGCCAGATTTACTAAGCTGCGGGTTTGGAAAAAGTGGATATGCTGCCAATGGCAACCAATCAGGTTCTAGCTCTTACTTTTATTTTACATACTAGAGAATGTCAGCTAAAATCTGATTGGTTGCTATGGGCAACATCTCCACTTTTCCAAAGCCATAAATCTGGCCCTTGATGCCATTTTCAGAAAGGCTCTGTCTGAGAATCTATTAGGAAAGAACAAACGCCAGTCTGCATAACCACTTATGTCAAACTAACTTAAACATAAAGACTGATGACTTATATTCATATACATGTATATCCACTTCTCTTGATACGTTATGTTTAAGATGTATTAAGATTTTTATTAAATTTTTTTCAGAAAAGTAATCCCAGTCAAATACTTTTAATTAGGATATCTGTATTTCAATGTTAGATCATGTCAGCTATATCATTTGGGCAAGTCTCGTCCACAAAGGAAAATACACAGAAAGCATCACCTAATCAGGACAAGATACTTTCAGGTATGTGTATTTATCTGAAGATATCTGTATAATTGTACATGTGGAATTGTTATCATCAACTTGCAGAACGCACAATTATTAGTGCGTTATTACAGAAAAAGTGGCCACTGTAACTTCTTCCAAATGTCTTGATTTTGGTGGAATGGTTCCTGTTTTTAGGTTCCATCCCCTTGTCTTGGGGCAGCTTTACCCTGAAAAGAAGCACGTGTCTTTGTCACAATTACCATCTCTACAATGCTGGGACATATGGTATTGTGGCTAAAATCTTATGGTCATACCTTTAATATTCAACAATTTTTGGGATTCATAACCACAGTTAAAATAAAACAAAAAAACCCTTCATATTACGTATAAAATGTCTGTAGCCGATATAGTGTAGATCACAGCATAAATGCCACAAATTCATGAATTTTCTCATCTAATATATGACACCAGTGACTCTTCCCCTCTCAGCCTTATTATGTCACTAAGGGTGGCACAAACTGTGGCTTTTTCAACAGATAAGCTTTCAAATCACACAATCAAAAGACCGTTTCACCAGATATCTAATCAGTGTGTACTATCCAAAGATGATCAAAAATCTTCTGAAACTGTGATCTTTTGATTTGATCTTTTAGAGTTCCTAATATGCCAGATCAATGATGGAAAGATATCTTTTGCTTTTTGCAAGCGTGTACGGTGTCTATTAGGAGATCTTTGGACAGTACACACTGTTAAGTTATCTGGTGAAACAATCTTTTGATTGTGTAATTGGAAAGATTATCTTCTGAAAAGCCCAGCGTGTACCCTGCTTTAAACAGTTAATGAGGATTATGCTATACATAATCTAGCCTGATGCTGTTTCTTAATATTGATGTATTGTTGTCCATTACTGTTACGGTTTATACGTTAATTATATTCCTGTAAATTCAAAAGTACAATAATTAAAACAGCATTAAAGGAATAAATGTGTTTATCTGCACAAATAGATGGCGAAGAGCTGAGTGAAGAACTGAGATATATCAGCCCTTCCTCCAATAGCAGGCAATGCAGATTTGAGGAAAAACTACAAAAGCTGGAGTCTGACTTTTCTGAGGAAAAAGATCTGTGGCAAAGAAGATATCAAGAGCTCCTACTAGATCAACAAGCACTGAGAGAGCAGGTGACATCAGTAGGGGAACATATCCACTTTTCTAAAAGATTTGATACATTTGCTCCATATTCTTTTATAATGGATATTGGTATATATGTTTTTTATGTTGATATGTTTCTGCAGCAGGATAAATATTTGGAAGAGTCCCTGGTGTCTCCAACTGTTGATGTTATTGATGGGTTTACAGAATCAAACATAGATATTAGAGATAGCTTGCACAGAAGGTCTGGTGAGTAATTGTGCTTTTATGCTTTTGTCTACTTCCTGAAAAGAAAAAAAAATCAATGAATCACCGTCATAATCATCATCACGTGTTAGCTCTCGTGAGCTAGGCCCTCCATCCTAGTGTTGTTCCCTCCCCCACCACTCACTTCATTCCCTCTTGTCCCTCTCTGCTACCCTTTTACCCAGTGCTCGAAGTGGAAATTTAGAAGTGGGGGTATGGAAATTTCAGCACCAGATGTGTCTTGTTTGGCAAAGTAAACAGGTCAACACTGAGAAAATCACATTGTGTATATGTCATGTGGGTCATGATTTCTACACTGAACACCACGTTTAATTAAATGATCTGGTTACCGTTAGTGAAAATTTCTAGGGCCATTTCTAGGGGCAGACTAGTCCAACCAACCTTATAGCCCCCTCTTTATGAATGTCCACCCAGCCTTATTGCCCCTCCTTCTGTGTCCAGCCAGCCTTATTGCCCCCCTCTTTACTTGTGTCCAGTCAGCCTTATTGTCCCCTCCTTCTATTTGTCCAACCAGCATTATTGCCCCTCATTTTGTTACCCAGCCAGCCTTATTGTCCCATCCTTCTGTGTCCAGCCAGTCTTCTTGCCCCCTCTTTATTTGTGTCCAGTCAACCTTGTTGTCCTCATCCCTGATCTGCCAGGCTTGACACCTGACATTTTGCCTTGTCTGTGCTAGCTTCACTTTATTGTATTTTTGTGATATTTTTATATTTACCCATGCTTCTTAAATTCCTTCTTACGGAGGACTGATACACCCCTTCTTACTTATTTGAAGCCCACTTGTAATACATGCCTAAAATCTGGATCCAATGCGTAAGTTTAGGTAGTGAGCATGCACAGTTTTACGTTTCTTAAAAATACGCACGCGGATTCAGCTTCTTTTTAAGTCTCAATCTGTCACCTTGTCTGATCCATCATGAAACTACTCATGATAATGGGCCTGATCCAGACCTAGTTAAGTGCTTGAACTTAGTTACTCCTGAGCTAAACCATGTTGATTTCAGGGGGAGTCAAGTTAATTGTATTTTTTGCATGCAGGGATATATAGGGATGCCATGCAGGCTTACTGCACACAGATACTGACGAGCTTTACTATCACACTGTTATTTAGACTTGGGATAGGAAAAATCACCTCTCAACTTTAATACCGTTTGGTACAGATGAAATATGACTGCCCTGCAATCAACATGGTTTGGCCCAGGAGTAACTAAGTTCAAGCACTTAACTAGGTCTGTATCAGGCCCAATAATACTAATAACGATTATGCCATTTGTTTCAAAATAGTGATAAAAATGCATTTGCTTTACTTGCTTATGCTATTAACTGCAAATTACAGCTAATTTTCTGATGACCCAAGAACATTATGTCCAATATTCATTGGTTTAGAGACATTGGACTGGATCCAGACTTTCAACAAAGTGGGCATTTTATCAGCACTCACAGTGGTATATACATTCTTTTTGCAATTGTGCAAATTGCCGCAATTGGAATGAATTCTTCACGATCCAGCGTTCTGAATTTTGACAGTTCCGGTTCTGAAAGTGGAATGCATTTTAGTCACAAGTGGGAGGGGTTTATTATTATAATGTGTAGAAAGGGCGGAATTTACAACATATTGTGGTGGGATTTAACTCTTGGAACTTTGTGCAAGTGAAGGGAGTAGTCTCTCAAGTGCTCACACAGATGCAAGGATTGGCAATCGGATCCTTCTTGGTGTTGTGTTAACAGCTTTGTATCCAGTCCTTTATGTGTGCCTTATAGCTGTGTTATCCTTATCTCTATATATTGCTATTTCTGGGTTTGGAGTCAAACCACAGATCGGTTTTCAACGGAGCCCCTAATGGCGGGGACAAATTTGTGTATCTGTGGCAGGTCATGGTCCCTGACAGTTCTGCATGGATGATAGAGCATAAGCCCAAATACTAATACCACCAAACTGATGCAAGCACCAGACAGACACACTGCTAGGAGACAGATGACCTAAACCCTTCTAGGAGACAGTTAAGTGCAACTGCCCAAGCTAACATACATAGACCGGATCCAGACGTACAAAAAGGGGTAATTTTCTGATCGCTAGGTTCACAAAATGCCATTTTTGTCAACAGCACATGCACAAGCTTTTCATTAGTCTTGGGGTGGGATGGAAATCAGAAAACACTTTTGCTGTGTGGGAGCACAGCACCCTTTGTACTATCTAGACTTACCTCACCGGATGGTGCAGAAGTGTTAAGGTAGGGGTCTTAGATTGTGTGTCTGTATGAAGACTAGGGGCCAGATTCACAATCCCGGAAGGATTGTAAATCCGGCCCTAGAGCTCTAAACACAGCGGCATCATAAGTCTGGATCCAGCCAAAGAAATAATAACTTAAAGGTTAATCTTTAAAGTTCTTAAGTTTTCTTGGGTTGCCATTTAAAGTAGGACCCTGTTTTTTGGTCTATTATACCATTTATAGTAGGACCCAGAAGTTCTCAGATACCATTAATGATGTGTTTTCTAAAAAGAAACGACAGTGGTAAATGTGGTCCGTATTCAGACCACCGGACGTATTGCATATACGTCCAGTGTTTACTGAAATTGTATACTGTGCATGCGTAGTCATTTTCTAGCGTAATCTACGTATCTTTTCAGTACGTAGATTGCGTATATGCGGTCTTAAAGAGGTTAAAGGTAGTCTAAATACGGGCCTGTATTTTTATATGTTAATGTTACAATAACAACTATTGCTCAGTTCTTTTAGCTAAATAATGATTTACTGATATCCCTCAGGGAATCATGTGACATCTTTGGTTCATGACTACAACAGTTTGCCATTATTAGATGGGTATACCAGTCCACAACGACCTCCTCCTAATCACAGTTTTCCAGTGCCAAGTGCTCCAGTCTTCTTTGCTGGCAGGTAAGTTAAATAATAATTGAATACATTTGAAATATAATTAGAATTAATCATTTTTAAAACTATGAAAAGAACTACAATTTCAGTTGACATTTTTAAAAATAATAGTTCAGTCATTTTTAGAAAACTAACCATACTGTTGCATAGGTTTGAGCAAGAGAAAGGTTTGTTGACCAGTTTATAAAAATGTACTTTATAAAACAAACATGAACAATGAATGTGCTAAAGTATTTACTTGCACAGATGACATTGTAAAAAACACTGTTATTTTTATGTATAATGCATTTCAAAGAGGTATTCACTTACATATTAGTCAAACACAAACATACAGTACATACATGTAAAGGATTAATTATCTGTAGAGCAAAAACCACTATCAGTTACATGATGACTGTGACAGAAATGGATTACTAGCACATGATGTGATAAGGGACACCAGTAGACCAGTGTAGGTGGTGTTACCCATGGGTGTCCATGTGGGTGGGAAGAGATTCCTTTCGCCGCTCCTTACCCCATTAGGAGCCGGCTGACAGCGGTCCTCTCCCAGCGGTCCCATGGCCCAGGCTCCCGGAGACTGTCACCAGCATAGTGACGGCCTCCTATGCTCAACCAGTCTGGATTGCTGCAGCCCACACCTGGCATCTCCCACGTTGCAACTGGCGTCCAGCACCGCAGTACTCCGGTGCATGAGCGTCGCCATCTTGCCTCAGGACACATGACACAGAAGAGCCAACGGGAATTCACTTGCTCAAGTCCTCCAGCCAATCAGTGTACAGGGAGCACTATTTAAACCCTGTGCACTGACAACTCCTGGCCAGAACAACTTGTTCATTCTAGGTGCCTGGCTGTCTTGATCCTGATCCCCATCCTGACTTTGATCTTACCTTTGCAATCCAGCTCCAGTTCCAGCTTACCTTTGCAACCCAGCTACGGTTCCAACCTACCTTTGCAATCCAGCTCCAACTCCATCCTACCTTTGCAATCCAGCTCCAGTTCCAGCTTACCTTTGCAATCCAGCTCTGGTTCCAGCTTACCTTGCAATTTCAGCTTTACAACCCTTGCTACCGGCTCAGCTCAACACAAGTTAAGTCTATTACAATTGAACTGTGCCTTGCCTACTAGTTCCAGTACGGCATAGTCCGGTCCTGCTAAACCTGTCTATGTGAACTGTGTCTTGCCTACCTGTTCCACTCCGGCATAGTCCGATTCCGTCAAGACTGTTATTGCCTTATTTATATTCACCTGTCTTCTGAACTTTTGTACTTTCATGAGCAAACCTTATATAAAACCTGCAAGCTTCCATTTCAAACCAGCTCGTCTATGTCTTCCCCTGGAACCTGTGACTGATCCCAAAAACCCCATAGCCATGACACCAACATTCTGCACGCAGAAGAACATGACACGATCCGGACATTGATCTTACCTTTGCAATACAGCTCCAGTTCCAGCTTACCTTTGCAATCCAGCTCCGGTTCCAGCCTACCTTTGCAATCCAGCTCTGGTTCCAGCTTATCTTGCAATTTCAGCTTTACAACCCTGCTACCAGCTCAGCTTAACACAAGTTAAGTCTATTACATTTAAACTATGTCTTGCCTAACAGTTCCAGTACGGCATAGTCCGGTCCTGCCAAGCCTGTCTATTACTATTGAACTGTGTCTTGCCTACCTGTTCCAGTACGGCATAGTCCGGTCCTGCCAAGCCTGTCTATGTGAACTGTGTCTTGCCTACCTGTTCCAGTCCGGCATAGCCTGATTCCGTCAAGACTGTTATTGCATTATTTATATTTACCTGTCTTCTGAACTTATGTACTTTCATGAGCAAACCTTATATAAAACCTGCAAGCTTCCATTTCATACCAGCTCGTCTATTTCTTCCCCTGGAACCCATGAGAGATCCCAAAAACCCCGTAGCCGTGACACCAACATTCTGCACGCAGAAGAACATGACACTCCCCCACTTTCCTATGGGCAGATTGTGGATCGGTGCCCAGCACCCTACATTAAGAATTTCACCGGAAAACCCTTTCATGCAGTATACTGAATTCTATGTAATGGCTTAGCCAATTTAAATGCCAATGCCTACCCAGCATGCGTATCATGTATGCATGGTGACTCCTCTCTGAGGAGAATGAACTCCGTACAGAAGACTGCATCAGGGGGCTGCGTTTTGTACAGAGTTTCTATGTACTGTGCATGTGCAGTACATAAGTTAAGGCTGTTTCAATACACAGCGAATAAAAGAATAAAAATAATAGCCTGACTTTATAAAGTATAAATCTAGCCTTGGTTACAGGCAGGGGAGTAACTAGAACTTTATGTGCCCCAGAGCAAAATTTTTATATTGAAAGCAGTTATTCTGCTTGTGGTACACTATGATTAGAAATGGAGTATACCAGTCTTAGTTAATGCTGTATATTCCAATATAGAAATACAATCTCCTGAATACAGTCCGCCCCACTATATTGATATTGACAGTGTTATACAAAGATCATAGAATATAATCTGTTAATTGCATATGCACAATAATATCAAAGTATGTTCAACATTTTTTAAATAAATAAAAATGTAAGACTTATAGCATTTATTTATTTTAAATTGCCAGAAATGTCACTTTCCCCAAACAGCGATATCCCACATATCCTGACAGCAGAGTTTCTATCTCCTGACTATTTACATTTCTGTCTCCATCTGACAATTCTTTCCCAATCTCACAGCACTGTCCCTTTTTCCTGACAGTGCTCCCGAGTGTCCCCATTTGCTGATAATGTAATCTCCATCTTCTGACAGTGCTGTCTCCCCATATCCTGGAAGTACCATTCCCATCTCCTGATAGTGCTGTCCTAATATTCTGGCAGTGTTGTTCCCATATAGTACCTCCCAACTCCAGAGTCCTCACTTACCAGCTACGCAGCCAGTCAACAGCCTCAAGAGTCCTGAAATGGCCCCTTGGGACTCATATCATTGCAGAAATGATAGAGGAGCTGGAGTGAATTAATACTAATCAGATTAATAAAATGGAATTTCTCTTTGCAGCGCTGCTATATAGAGTCACAGTGGATGAACTGTCCATCCACCATGACCTTTTATTGCAGAGCCAAGGAGAGAGACTCTACAATGTTGCTTAAGAACCTGGTGATACCACAGTACAGGTGCCATGCGGTGATTGCCAAGCTGGCATGCCCACTGTATCGCCAGGCCCCATAGCAATTTAACCCATAACACCCCCTATAGTTACAGCCTTGGTTACAGGTGCTGCTTAGATGAGTCAGACATTCACAATATGTGCCAAAAACTGCCATGTATGTGTTTTCAAATACAGTTCACTTTACTTCACTGTCCTCTACATGCACATAGTACTAGTAGTTAGACCAGGGATGCAGCCTAAATCTTCTTTAAATGTAATAGAATTATCAGTGCAGTCCACATGAATAAACTTAAACATTTCTAGTTCACACTGAAATTAATTGAAAAAGCTTTGTCAGTTCAGAAGGCCAGTTATGGATAACTCTGACTTTTGTAAGTTTTAAATATAGTGCAAATTGTTATAATGCAGACACTGCCGTTTTTGACCACTAGAGAGAGCAGTAAGATTATCTTGTTATTGCAGGGCTTTGGTTTTTCTGCTCGCTTGTTCGTGAGTGTTATGTAGTGTACACTATGATTGTTGCATTTACATGAAAATATACTGGTTTCCCAGAAGAAACTAAGGGGACCATTCACCATATCTTTTTCAGGAGATAAAGACCATTTTAAACCTGAAAACGGTCTTTATCTCTGAAAACGATGTATGCAAAGGATACCATGGCGATCTTCAGCTTCTGCAGTCCAGCCTGCTCTAATGAATGCGATCATTGATCGTTGTAATTACAAAGTGTCGGTGCGGATTTTAACAATTCGCGCCAACAAGTTAAATAACGCCATCTCAAGATGGCGTTAGAGTAGGTATTACAGCGGTCCCCCCATATACCCCCCTTTACCTCCCCCAAATAGCTGTTATTAGGAGGAGGAAAAAGGGGGGTATATATCGGGAGACCGCTGTAATACAA
This sequence comes from Limnodynastes dumerilii, assembly GCA_011038615.1. NCBI lineage: Eukaryota > Metazoa > Chordata > Amphibia > Anura > Limnodynastidae > Limnodynastes > Limnodynastes dumerilii. Next base: position 208,235 of record WWET01002296.1, read on the forward strand.
AACACAAATAAAAAAAATAAAAAAATTATACATTAATTAGTCATTATTAATAAAAAAAATACTTAAAAATAATAATAAAAAAAGAACATTACAAAATAAACAGTTTACTTACCTGTCCCGGTGTCGCTTCTGCCTCGGAGTCCCATACATGTGCAGTGTTGCTTGCCTTTTGGGACACAAAGTCCCAAAAGGTAGCTACTGCGCATGTGTGGGCACTTCTTTTTCACTCGATGCCGGCGAAAGTCCCGCAGATCATCATGGGACCTTGCCGGACAGGTAAAAAATAGTAACTTCGGCAGAAATAGGTGCAAGGCTCGCTGCGAGGTATAAGCTATAATAGAATGTCTTTTTTTCCAAATCATAATGGCAGCATCTCACACGGCTTCCATTCATATGCTAAAATCACCTTGGCTATGACATCATTTTGGTGACGCACCTAGGGCCGGATCCAGACCTTTTCCCGACAGGTCACTTACGCATGCAAGGTGCGTAAGTAGCCTGTTTTGACTGGAGGACGCATTCGCCCTCCAGATGTTACGCTAGGGTTACGATAGTAACCCCAGCGTTCCAAAAATTGTACGGAACTATTGTTCCGTACGACCCATATGCGTACAAATAGGATGTGCTTCCCCTCTGCCCGCTAAAGTGGGCGGGGGGAAGCATGATAATTGTAGTGTGGGAGATCGGTCCCACACTTGTGCGGATCAGCGTAAGCTGCCATCATGAACTTCTATCTTTAAAATAAAAATCAGAGAATTAGTTACAAATATCTGCAGATACGTGATAAGCTGTTCGCCACTTACAAGGCTTCTCTGCTGAACAGTCCTAACTCTAATCTTAACTCTAAATAGAGCCCCAACTTATATATAGCACAGTCTTATGCCCGGCCCTCGGTGTCTAAAATAATTCACAACAAGATGTTACATACGGTTTCCAACGTTTCAGAATAGTCCTTTTATTCTTTTATCAGGGAGTGTCCCTGCAAAGCAGCTCCCTTTTGGGGCAAGTCCACATGCAGTCTCAAAAGTTTGTCTGACCAGATCAAGAAGGTCAGGGCGGAGGGGCGGAGTTGGGATCATCTTCCTGTTACATACCTCCTTGATCTGGTCGGACTAACTTCGTTGTGATGCTACTGCAATGGTAAGGAACAGAATAATATTTTAAAAATTTGAAAAAAACCCTAATTTTTATGTCCAATCCCCCATTTCCCTCCACCCTATAGGTCCCTTTTTATTTATCTTTATATTTATTTATTATATTTATCAGGGAGGTCCCAGAAACATCACCGCCGCTACACTCGGCTCTTTACCTCTGTATTCCACAACTTCCTTTCACATCCAGGATGGTGGCAGTGGGTCTTTCCTAGAAACAGGATGTTGCTAGGAAGCAGAGGAGAGACCCGCAGCCACCATCGCTACATTTTGCACCTACATTCAGCACCTTCCTGCCACATTTAAGCTGGCAGTGGCAGGTCTCTCCGATATATAGGAAGGACCCACCAACGCCATCTTGGATGTGGCAGGAAGATGCAGACTGCATAGGTAAGGTGCTGCATGTAGAGATGGCAGCAGTGGACCCTTCCTCTGCTACCTAGCACCAGGGACAGTATGGTGCTAGGTAGAGGAGGAGGGTCCCTCCACTGCCATCTTCAGAATACTGGGGGCTGGAGGCACATGATTAGGGCTACTGGGGGGGCTGGAGGCACATGATGGGGTATACTGGTGGGGAATACTGAGGAGGCTGGAGGCTATGATGGGGGGATACTGGGGGGCTGAAAAGACAAGATGGGAATAATGAAGGACTGGAGACACATGATGGGGATACTGGGGGGTGCTGAAAAGACAAGATGGGAATAATGAAAGGCAGGAGAAACATGATGGATAATGATGGGCTGGAGAGACATGATGGGGGGATACTGGGGGGGCTGGAGGATGGATAATGATGGGCTGGAGAGACATGATGGGGGATACTGGGGGGGCTGGAGAGATGATGGGGGAAATTGGGGGACTTGGCTGGAGAGACATGAGGGGGATACTGATAGGCTGGAGAGGCATGATGGGGGATACTGGGAGCTGGAGAGATATGAGGAGGATACTGGGGTCTGAAGAGACATGATGGGGAATACTGGAGGGTTAGAGACACATCATGGGGGACATTGTGAGCTGGAGAGTCTAATACTGGGAGGCTGGAGAGACATAATGGGGTATATTGGGAGCTGGAAAGACATGATGGGAATACTGAGGGTTGCAGACACGTGATGGGGGATACTGGGAAGACTGGAGACTCATGGAGATGGGAAATATTTTTTCCCGTCTTTTTGCCAGGCCTTTGACTAGTACAGTAATAATCTGTATAGGTAAGCCTTTCTACAAGGGCAGTAGCAGGCCACCTATAGCCACTGCAGTTCATATTCTTAGCATCATCTAAAGTTCCCAAAATGCATATTTGTCCAGAACACCATCCATTTTAAATGCAACGCTACCTTTCTATTAAAAAACAAACAAACCAAAAAATTTTCCTTTGACTATCACTAATAAATAGACTAACTTACCCAAATGTAACTTGTATTGCAGTACCAGTGGCCGAAAAGCACAGAAGTGCTTCCGTGTATTTGCTCCCCGCTCTCCGTTTGATCTAACAATTGGGAACAGAATCAAGGTTATTTTACCCTCTGGAAGACTTGCTATTGGAACAGTGTCCAGACTGGGGCAGTTGCCTGGAAAAGTGGAATGTCAGGTGGGTGTGGACCTGGAACCTCCAGAGTGCTGGCAACAAGAAGGTGTTTATAAAAGACAACACAGCCTCCATAGGTAAATGCTTTACCATTATATTACCAGGCATGTCATGGCACTATTTTTGCTCATATTGATTACTTAGTGTAATATACGTTTGCAAAATTTTCATGCAATAATGAAGAATATGGGCAACATAGTAGGATTTTGTGCCAAAAGCACTGGCATACTGGTTCTAAGAGGAAATTTAGAAAACATGAACTACTGGGGCTACAGTTTTAATTTAATATTAAGGAAAAGCTGTAGTGCAACTTAAAATGTGGTGGGGTTTTTTTTAGATTATTTTTATGGCATTTTTATAGATTTTTTAGTGTATTATTCTAATTTTATTAACAGACTTTTATTTATTGATATCATATTACAATCCACTTTACAATCACTGTCCCAGTTGAACTTACAGTATAAATTTTCTAGTATGTACTAACACACACAGACCAGGGTGAATTTTATACAGAAAAACTAGGATGATCCACATGGGCGCTATTGAGTAAGTGGTATCTATATAAGTACAAAAAAATTATATTTAGCTGAAAACAATGAAAAAGGTATAACAAAAAAAGTGTCTCACAGTTTGCAGAAATAAAGTCCAATGTTTCATTTTAGAAATAGTCACTTCCAGTTTGTAAAAATAAAATCTGTAGAAATAAAGTTCAGTGTCTCGTGCTTGAAAAATTTCTTCCTTAGCTTTTAAAAACCAGAAGCATTACAATGTTGGCATGAAATTGTTAATGTGTATCACTATTTTTGATTATTTTCATGATGTAATGTCAATAAACCGCAGTATGGATAAAGACAGAAATACATCTAGAGTTGATTTTCACTTTCACTTTCTGTGAATCAGTTGTTACACCATAAAAAAAATCCACTTCCTTTTTCACAACATTGATAACAAACTTCCAGTTCAAAACGCGTCGGCCAGCATCAGGTGTGGAATCTTCAGGACTATGGTTTATCATTTGCTGGTCCCCCGGGACTTTTACATCTCTAACAAGCATTTTAACAGCGTATAAAAATATGACTATACATAAAACAAGTGGATCTTTTTATGCAGGAACAATTGTCAGTAACACTCTTTAGGTAGTCAGCTGTTCATACAGGAGCGCCTTCTAGATCAACACCTTTTTTTTTGTATTTAGGTTAAATTTTAGTTAGCAGCCAATTAACCTACTAGCATGTTTTTGAATGTTGGAGGAAATCCCACAGACATGGAAATAGCATACAAATTACACACAGCCAAGGCCTTTTCATGGATTCAATCTCATAAAGTCAGCATTGTAAGGCAAAAATGCTAAACACTTGAGCCACCCTGCTACCTAATCCAGAGGCTGGCCTCAATGCTTTCCAATAAAAGATATTGGGATAAATATAATGATCAGAAAGAAGAAAAATACAATGCTAACTGCAAGACACATCGTTGAATAAATCACAGATATCTCCCCCAGTGAGATCTGCAATTTAGTAATATTTCTGCATGTATTACATACTAATCATGATCATTATGCTTCAGAGACATGTCAGTGCAATTACTTAAAGAAGGTTTCCTGATTTGTCAATCCTTTTGCCAGCTTGTTGAATCATGCAGAGATGCTGGCCTTATAGAAGTGAAATCAGTGCTTTCAAGTGATTCAGGTTTCCTACATTGCACAGTTAGAGCGAAAAAAGGGAAAAATTGCAGCATTGTGAAGCAAGGGGCAGATCCATAATTCTGTGGTTAGTATTAAACCAAATTATCAAACTCCATAAATACTGCTTCAAAATTCTGTGATTAACAGCACTGCACTGAGGGGAGCAGGGTTTCATGATACAGGGCCAAATCCAGAACTAAGAAGGTCACCTGACTTCCACAATCTGCTTGGGTCGGATGATTTTATATTGTAACATCTGTTTCTGTGCGGAGGGGCGTTACTTCAAATCCACATGTCTAATCCCCACAAGAAAGGCAGGGATTACATGTAAATTAAGGAAAGTGGGCGATGGAAGGAAGATCCGCATGGATCTGAATTTGAACGGATGCAGAACTGTGCAGAGATTTTAAGGCAGAATTCTGGACATGAAAGTGTGTAAAGCTCCTCATGTGAGATGGGATTGACAGGGGAGTTCACTCCTTTACACGTGTGGGCTTACTGACTTCAGTGCATACTAAAAATGCACGGATGTTAAGAGCAGCTCCAAAATTTACAGCATTAAGTCCTACTGTGGGCCAAATTCAGGATTCCAGAAGCTTAATAGAATTTTGTGTTTATCTGGAAATATGCAAGTATGGTTATACTACACATTTCATATTACTTTATTTATACCACAGTAACCTTGGGCTGTTATAAATGCAGGAGTATTTCAATTGCAAATCATATCTCCAAATCAGATTTGTTTTCTTAATTTTTTTATCAATATTTTATGTCTGATATAAAGGCAGGATTTTATGTCTGTGTTATATTATTTATTTTTATTGTAGTCATTTCAAGGTTAAACATTTAATAGTGAACAGCCAGAAAAACCTATGCTCATTTTGTGTATTTGCACTGTAAGAAATACCGTTTCTTATATGCCAGTTTTAATCCTTAATTGTCAAAGAAGGTAAACATTTCTCATCAAAGTTGGAAATACTTTAAAGTATTTTTATTAATTGCTATATGAAACACTTTTATAAAAACACATTTATGTCATTTGAAATTAAACAACAAAATGTAATCACCTAATGAGCGGTCTGATACCTTATTCAAACACAAACCATATTTGTAGAAAATGTAGTAATTTTTTTATTGACCTCTCCAAAAAACCCAGTAAATTTATAGACCGTTATAAATAATTTTATGATATCTTCAATTAGCAAGTAGTGGGTTATGATAGTAAGTGACCATGACATAGTATTACAATGTACAGTATAGGTTTGCCAATCCAGACCTGACAACTGCCATCAATTTACTTTCACATGACTTGAAAAACTTAAGGTAGGGCATTGGTATCGTTAACAAGCAAACATACTTCTTTTCAAATATATGAAATTAATGCTATATGTAAATAGAAAAGGTACAGCCAGGACAAAATGAACACTGTGTAAATATATGAAACAA
>WWET01002296.1:214288-225911 GCA_011038615.1 Limnodynastes dumerilii
ATATATATACACATACATAAATGGGATGTTTCGTTGGCTTTATTATCTCAAGCACACCTGCCCAGTGTCATGACTCCTCCAGTTGGGGAGTCCCTACACATACCATAGACATCCTGGGTACTGATATTGCAACTCAATTAAGGACTCACCTAAAGAAGGTGCCTTATGAGAACACGATAAACATTTCCTACATTTGTAAAATGAAGTATGTAGCAAAGACCAAAAGCATTGTAAGACTTAGAATACAGGAGCATGTAAGAAACATTAAAAACAAGGGGCCGGATTCACACCTAAAAAGCAGTTGCTTCTTAGGCGCGTATCTGCAGTAAAGGACCGACTGCGTGTGCGTGGTAGGTCCTTTACGCAATCTACTACAAGTTTGGTCATTGATTGCCTCCGGGCAGTCTTTAAAGACCGCTCGGAGTATTTTAGGTAAAAAGAGGCGGGGTTGTGCCGCCTCGGGGAGGGTTTGGGAAAAAGTGGGAGGGGGAGGTATTTAGATTAGCCGGGGAGCGCGCGGGGGGGGCAGGTTTTGGCAATATCAGTGTGGACATTGCACGTATAGTTAAGGTAATCCTATGGCACTCGTAAGTGCCATAAGGTACCTAAAAAGGGGGACGAGATGGGGCAGGATGGGTGAATTAGGTGCGGGTCTGTCCGGATCTAGGAATCCGGTCCAAGGTTAGGAGCCATTCAGTCTAGGAACATTTTTTTTTATAAACATAATGCGGACCCAATAGGACTTACATTGAAATTAATGAAACATGTCTTGCTGGGTGAACGCCTAGGAACTGGGAAAAGCATCCACAGTTAAAAACAAATCACATAAAACGTGTAACAGAAAGGATGAGCAAATTAGATAAACATGATAAAGAGAAGATCCAAACAGCTAAGGTAATCGAAAATGAAAAAAGGGTACCAATATCACATAAGCAATATGGTAAGCAGCGGTGCGTTGTGATTTGATTTTAACTGTGCGACTGGTGAGTCTATGAGGCTTATGGGCCCACCCTTGTTGCCAGGGGAAACCTGTAGGAGCATGGTTTGACAGGACTCCCGGAACTGAGGCTACTCGGTGCCACAAGGACTGGTGACTTAAGCGCCCTTTTACTTACTTTTTTCTTCTATAAATATGACTGTATGCACTATCATGTGCCTTTTATTTTGTACACACCCTGATGATAATCTTACAAGATGTCAATGAAACTGAAACTGGGGCTTTATCAAGATTTCTGTTAAATTTAAAAATAGCAATACTTATCATTCTCAGCATATGTGGATCAATGCAAATACAAAAGAGAACCATCTAGTACAATATATTTAATAAAACAACAATTTATTTAAAGTCAATAACTATATGCATATAATAAAAAGAAGTAAAATAGGCTTATCTTAGTGTCTTATAAAGCAAGACCACACTGCAATCTCAGTAATGTCTCCAACACGTAGATTAACAGTAAAGAGGAAAAAAAGAACATACATATTAAGGATAAAAGTTTTGGCCCCACCTGTTTCGAATTTTGTTATTTCAATCAGACCCGAGTCTGCCACAAGTGTTCATGAAATTTCATCCCTGTTGGATATTCCATGGTCAGCTGTAAGTGATATTAATAAAAAGTGGAAGCTTTTAGGAACAACAGCAGCTCAGCCACGAATGGAAAGACCAAGTAAAATCACAGAGAGATTTGGGAGAAAGAAGATAAAAGGCTAGATTTACTAAGGTGTGGGTTTGAAAAAGTGGAGATGTTGCTCATAGCAACCATTCAGATTCTAGCTCTCATTTACATACTAGAGAATGTCAGTTAGAATCTGATTGGTTGCTATGGGCAACATCTCCACTTTTTTAAAACTGCAGTTTAGTTAATCTGGCCCAAAGACTTTCTGTTGTACCAAGATAGGAGATAGACTAAATGCGAGCGCATTATAATTTACTCTTTCTCCCTTAATTAACATGTTACTCTATTGGTTTCAAATCTGCTCTTTTACATGTCTTTTACATGTCTCTTGGGGGTGAACTTTACAAACAGCAAAATTCCTTATCATTCTGAAGTTGAACAGTGACTGACCTAAATTAAAGAACTTATCTACAGTGATTGGTGTGAATTAAAAGATCTTATCTATAGAATGGACGAAAGAAAGAAGAATAGACAGACTTCATACTACTTTAAGTACTTTTAAGTTTCTTTATCTATTTATTTTTTAGTGGTGATCCTTATATTCTTGTTGAAGACAAAGTGGGAATAGGGTGCGCCTTTGACTTCCATCTTTGTGTGTTTGTATCTATGTAAAGAGTTTTTGGGTATTCCTAATTTCTCACTATTACCTTTAAACTAAGTTGGGGATTTCTTTGGTAGTCAGTACGCCAGTCCCCTACTAGGAAGCGCTATATAGTGAGTGTACCCCTCCTCTTTTTATTGTCTAACATTCTTCTCTTATTTTTAATCTTTTAATCTGGTCCCTAATCTTCAGTACATGGCAATCTTCAGCATACCAAGGCATTTTGGACAATTCTTTGCTTCCAACTTTGTAGCAACAGTTTGGGGAAGACCCTTTTCTATTCCAACAAGACTGTGCCCCAGTGCACAAAGCAAGGGCTACAAAGATATGGTTTAATGAGTTCGGTGTGGAAGAACTTGACAGAGCCCATACCTCAACCCCATCGAGCGCCTTTGGAATAAACTGAAATGGAGATTGCAAGCCAGGCCTTCTCTTCCAACATCAGTGCCTGACTATATAAATGCTTTACAGAATGAATGGGTACAAATTTCCACAGAAACACTTCAAAATCTTGTGGAAAGTCTTCTAAGAATAGTGAAATTTGTTATAGCTGCAAAAGGGGGTCTAACTCAATATTAAAGTATATGTATTTGAATACAATGGGCCAGATCCAGACTTAATAACGACAACCAATTTACGCATACTGCATGCATAAATTTGGCTGTTGGAACGCACTGTGCATGCGAGCTGCAGATGTTACGCATCAGAACTGTGATTGAACGTAACTTCTACGTAACTCCATATGAAAGGGCATGGCAACCCTACGCAAGGCAAAAATACGCATTGTGGGAGGAGGGAGGCATATACAATTGTACAGTATGGGCTGGGTTAGGCACTTACAAGGAAAAGTTAAGGTAGGGTTCTGAACACGTAAGTCAGCTAAGTTACGTGCGTGCGAGGGGAGTGCATTATACTTAGTAGTGCATAACTCCGGTATGCTTGTGTACGTAAGACGCCCTTAAGTCTGGATCTGGCCCAATGTCATTACAGTCCCTGATGGTGTAATGGTCAGGCTTCTGAATACTTTTGTCCATATAGTGTATCTAAGGTAGGGCCTAAATCACACTTAAGAACGTGATAGGTACCTAAATATACGCACCTAATAGCAAGGCAACTCCCTCGGCACGCCCCCAGTTTTCAGGTTCTTATGTGACTTACGAGTGCCATAGGGCTCCCTTAACTGTAGGTTCGCATTTGAATGTGTATGGCGTCTACTTAAGAACTTAACTGCATAACCGCGCCTTCATTTGATCATTTAAATGCCTCTCTCCACCCAAATCTGCATATCTGCCTAGTTTCTTATTCACAGCACGGCCCTTTTTGCGTAAGTTACTACAAACCTAGAGACTTTAGGTGCGTAATGTATAAGGATGTAATTTGCATGCGTAAGTCCAACGTAAACAGTGTATAAAAGTTACTACGCATGCACAGTACATCCGTTCTTAAATATACGCACCTAAAACTACGCAGATTCTTAAGTGTGAATCAGGCCCGTAGTAATTAGTATCACTGTACTAGTGTGATAATGAGACAATCCGTGAGAATATCAAAGAAAGGAAGATAATTAATTACTGTAATGTAAAATAAGTATTAGTAAGGGGAAAATACTATAACTTCAACAGTTGGCAAAATGATGTGCATACCAGATATTAAGGTTCTTTAAATTAAGATTAATTCTATAGTGATATAAATTAATTTAAGAATGCAGGGTTTACCTTTTTTATTCATGGTGTGATTCCCATTCTAATTACTACTTGTAATATATTGTCTTGTGTTTTATAACAAGACAGGAAGAAACTACTTTCCAGAAAAACGGTTTCATAATCAGTCAACTGTTTTACTTTCCATTATATTTTGTGTTGACAGTGTTACTATAGAAACTATGTAAACAGATTACATGTGTGAAAGCTGTACCTATCACTGCTTCCTTTTTCTCTGAAATGCTTACGTCAGCTGTGGTCAGGTACTAGAATAAAGCAGCCATATGGATTGCAGAATATCCAGTTTCCAAACAGGAATATGCGAATGTGGTGTTACTAATCAAATGTAATTCACATCATTTTGGATTGTCCACCAAGCTTCTACAGGGTGTGCAGCTACATCTTAATTATTATCTTCATTAGCTCTTACACCAGGGGTAAGGCCAGTGCATATAAATATGCTTTAAGATGTTGTCATTTCTAATTCTTATTCTAATTATGAAAATGCCCATACTGAACTTGTCATAGTATTGGAAAGCACCACACCTCCTATTTGTACGCAAGGTTCAAAGTTTCTAGTTTGTTTACAGCTGTAAATTTACCTCATTTGCATGGACCTAGTTTTTAGACTACAGCAAATAACTTGCTCTTACGTACTTTACTCGCTTTACATTTGCCAGACCCTACCTTTACTTTTCCAAGCGTAAGTACGGATGTATGTAATGGATTTACGTATGTAACGGCCTAACCCGGCCCATACTGTACAATTTAAATGCCTTCCTCCACCTACAAAGCGTATTTCCGGGCGTGGTATGGATGACCCGCCCTTTCATTCTTACTTACGCTGAAGTTACGTACGTTCAGAGTTACAATGCGTAACATCTGCCACGCGCAGTACATACAAATGGGCGATTTTACGATAGTAGCTAGCGTAAATAGCTCAGGATCTGGCCCATGATGCATAAACTTTCTCCAAAACAAGATCCCTGATACCTATCTGTAGTTAGTGTATCAGAAATAAAAGTCAATTTGCAACCAAGAATATTCCTGTTAGCTAAAATATTAGTTTCAGAAAATAAATTAACAGTAAACAACCAACGATTGTTGTCCCAGTCACATACTAAAACACGTACACATCAAATAAATAAAGGCACGGACCACTGTATGCAATTTTAAAAAGGGGCATTTATTGATTGGAATTAGAATTTCATGACTATAAAATGTTGGGGTATAGCAAGGTGGCCATAGCAGGTGGGTGTTAGCAAACTAAAGGAAAACAGCCATTGTCCAGAGGTGTATTCTCTATGCTAACTACCTAAACGATGTGCACTTAACCTCCCTTAACTTTCACACCTTGCTAAGTGAAGGAGGCAGACCAGGACCCCATCATGGGGCCGGCGAACAAATTTATGATGAAGGGAGTGCTCCTGACTAAATAACTTGTAACTTACCCCTTCCCCAAGCTAAATGCTGACACCCCACCACTACTGCCACTACAGCAATGATCAAAGAAACTGAATCACTGGTAGGTAAAGCTTTTTTAAACAATACAACCACACCCTAATTTACTGTAAAGGTGGGTACACACTGGGGTTTTTAAAAAAGATATTCCATCCATAATGCCAATTACACAATCAAAAGAGTGTTTCACCAGATATCTTACCAGTGTGTGCTGTCCAAATATACTGAAAAATCTTTTGAAACCGTATGTGATCTTTTGATTTGATCTTTTGGAACTTCTAATATACCAGATCAACAATGGAAAAATATCTTTTGCTTTTTGCAAGTGTGTACTGCATCTTTTGGCTCTTTGGACAGCACACACTGTTAAGCAGTGCTTTTTTTGTAAGAAAAAATGCGCCGGAACTTACATCAACTCATGCGCGACCTCACGACTAATCACAAGCCGAGCAGTGACATAACAACCAGCGCGGCCGAAGTACGCATGCATCGAACTCGACACACAATCATCCGCATGCACCATTTTAAACAATTTTGCTGCTGAAACTTTAAATCCGTCAAAAAAAAAAAAAAGTTCCAGTGCATTCTATGACAAAAAAAGCACTGCAGGTAAGTTATCTAGTGAAAAGGTCTTGTGATTGTGTGATTGTAAAAATTATCTGTTCAAAAGCCCAGCGTGTGCCCTGCTTAACCACCACCATCCCACCCAACTTTGCCAATATTACATTTTGTGTTGAGTTATTTCAAAATGTGACTGTGCTCAATCGGTCATTTATCCTAATACCTAACCAGCATATGGGCCCGTATCCAGGCTAAAAGAGCGCATTTACGCAATGTACGTAAGAAAAAGATACGTAGATTATGTTAAAAAATTACTACGCATGCGCAGTAGTAAAAATCGCTAAACACCGGCGTATATGTTATACGTCCGGTACTCTGAATACGGGGCTTAGTTCCACCATATAAGGTGTATAAAACATATGCTGTAGCTTACATTGACAGATGACCTTTACATTTTATTGGAATGTTTGTTTGTTTTTACTTTCAGGGCATTTAAGGATAAAACCCTTGCCGATATGCACTTTGTACTATTTACAGTAAATAATATGAGTTACTCTAAATCAACGCTTTTCAGTACACTCCTTGATAACAAAGACTTTGCACTCATAAATGGTGTTATATGCCAATAAAGATTGATATAAATGTTACCTGCAAACTAACCATTGTCATATATATCTTTATTGCAGTCACATAAGTTAATGCCCCTACTTTCGCACACACTAGACATTGAAGTGTGCTTGTTGCCAGGGCAATAGTAAACAAATTACACCAATCAAGTGTTTTCTGTGCTACCCGGGTTGAAAAACCCAGGTAGCATCTTTCACACTCTACCCCTACCCAGGTCGACCTGGGAATAACCCTTCTTTTTTCCCGGGTCATTAGACCCGGGTAGAGGCACCCGGACCCTTTCACACCTCGCCAATAAGCCGGGTTTTTTGGGGCGATGTGAAAGGGGTATGAGTGTGTCATGATAGGTAAACATCTCCATGTTAGGTTTTATGTAGGTCTTTAAATACAAAGCTTCAAATCCTATATTTTATCAGTCAACAGAGAGGTTATCAATCATATGACCTTATTATAGTCATATTAGGGAAAACTGTTGTGATGTGTGGGTGCAAAATAATAATTGTATTATTTATTTATGTATTTATTGATTGCATACTTTGAAAGTGATTTAGCTTATACCTCTCTAATTTTTAACAGTTTACATGAAATTCTGACTACATTTCATTTTAAATGTATCTGTCCCCTACCATTCAACATGCTTTTGCTAATAGGCAGATAAGCTGCTCATTTTACTGTCCTATTCCAAATATTCCCAAAATAGACTGTGAAATGTTATGGGAGAGTAATTTTCTTAGCACCTAATCACAGGCAGACTCCTTTAAACTTTCCAGAACAACACAGCTGTTAAAAGGGATGACAAAAGACAAAAGGGATGTTTATTTTAATAATACTGGAAATATTCCTGTTACCCAGATATTTGAAACTAATATTTTAGCTATTTGGATTGTATTTGTGTGATTATAAAGCAGGAAAAAAAAAAAAAAAGGAAACACTGTGCATACAGAGCAATAGCTTGCAGATAGTAGATTTAGGGGCATTTTGGAGAGTTTTTAAATGAGTCATCACTGTTTAAATGTTAACTTCCCATTCTCTGCAGGTCAAAGTCTTTGTGTAATCTAGGTCATGTATGTTAAGTGGGTTAGTGTACTACAAAGCTTTATGTTTCTTAGCTGACAATTTCTTTTTAACGCAGTGAACATATATATGTATCTATCTTTCAGTACAACATCAACATATATATTTTAGCTCTCATTATACTGTAGTAACTATCATATCTTTTATTATTGGAATATTCCTTTGCAAAGGTCTTCTGTGTCAGCTTTTGTTTCTTGTTCCTACTGTTTTGCAAGTCATCATTTGGTATGTCTGTGACTAAGAACAAAAAAAAAGATTTAAAAAAAAAGATCTATTATTTCATATGTCATTACCTTATGTAACTTTTTTGGTAGTGTGTCTAATATTATTCATATAACTTATATATACACAGGGTCTACCTTAAGTTTTCCATTTTTAAGTATGCAGAAATTCATGTAAGCATGTAGAAAGTAACCGCCTATACTGTATATTAACTGTTGGAAGTGTCACTCCTATTAAATATGGATGGGTTTCAAATGATTACCATGCATTCTCCTGGAGCTCTGAGCATTCACAGTGTGGAAAAGTGGGCAATCCAACTGAAATGCATGGAAGATTATCAAAATTAGCAAGTATGGATCTGACCCAATGTGTTTAAATTCTCCTACAATCCAAAAAATACACTGTTAGGATCCAGATCACTTTGTTAGAATCCCACAGCTGCAAACCAATTTGTCAGGGACCCACAGATCACTTAGCTCTGGTTCCTGACAACTTGGGGCCTGGAAATGAAGGACCTGATTCATACTTAAGGCTTTAGGTTCTTAATTATACGCAACTAGTAGCAAGGTGACTACCCTGACATGCCCCCATTTTCAGCTTCTTAACCGACTTACGAATGCCATAGGGCTACCTTATCTTTAGGTTCTTAGTTGTGTGCGTAGGGTGACTAATTAAGAACATTTTGTCCTTATTTAAATGCATCCCTCCATCCAATCTTTTTATCTTTGTTCTTAAGTTTTCCAAAAACGCCTCTTCCTTCCTTAAGTCACTATGAACCTAGAAGAAATATGTTCGTAATGATGATTCAGAGCTGCCTCGTTCTTAAGTCCTATGTAAATTGCGTATATTAAGTTACTACACATTCGTAGTATATCCCTTTTTAAAGCCGAAAGGGTGTGATTCAACCCAGCAGTCAGAGAAGCAATGTAAAAAATTTAAAATAAATAAATACAAATAAAACACTGGGTCAATATAAGGCCATCTTTGCCCACAAACAAACAAAACAAAACTCTTATTATTCACTTTTCTTGGTGCATTATGAGTCTGCAAATTCCTAAAAATGTTCTTGAGTTAACCTAACCTAACTTTGGTCCAGCCCCTTAACAAGGAAAATATGCACAGAGGTTCCGTTACCGCACCACACCAGCCTAATCTAAATACCTACCACCACCCACTTTTCCCCGAGGCACTGGCACGCTTACCTTACCTAACTCATTATATGCGGTCTTTAAAGGCCACACGTAGTGAAACTACGTACCTAACTGGTACGTAGATTGCGTAAATAACTTACTATGGATGCATAGTAGGTTATTTTTAAGAACTCAATTTTTTGATGTATAATGCAGAATTTTAAAAAAATTATAAAAAAAATAGGAATTTGTAATATGCATAAATGTAGAGTAGATGCATGCTTTCAAGTTAGTCAATTGCTAATAAACACATAAGTAATGTATTTTCAAGTGAACGCCTAATAAATATTTGCCTTTCTTTTTTAAAATGTTACAGCGATCCAAGTTCTGCCATTATTGTGCCTTTCAGTAAAGTGCTGATGGTTTGGGAATAATATAAAGTATTTTGAAGATATTAAAATATGGATGTATGAGTCTCATTTTCTCAACCTGCAATGCACTGGGCTCAGTTTCCTGTTGAAAATTAATGAAGAACTCAAGGATCAACAAATTCATGGAACTGGATTTTAATATGGCTTATTTAAATGATGGTCATTATTTTTGCATGCCCTGTTCTTTAAATTAACACCTTTAATTTACACCTTTATTTCCGGTATATATTACACATCATTTCTTTAACTGTCTAAATTGACATATTTGCATATTTATTGTTTTAACAACTTGCCACACCAAAATGTATTAAAGATTAATCCTGTGGCCTTTTGTTATCAACCTAATATAATAATAAATAACAAGGACTAGTATTGTTTTCTTTTATTTATAAGGCTCCACCAAGAGTTACATGTGATACAAAATTCATTAGCACAACTATACTCTACATAAGGGATTCTCAACTCTTTGTACGTGTACCGCTGCTACATGGTTAAAGGTTACATTGACTAGCGATGGCTTCCAGACTTAGCCTCTTTTCATTCACTGTATATCAGTAAAAATCCATTATTAGAAGTTCTGCAGACAGCAGTTGCGATTGACACACTGTGAGAGTAAAACTAACTATCGTGACCTGACCTGATCCTCGATTTCTGCATGTTGAAGACATGATCCCAGCTGATGAGTGGTGTTATTAGTTTCCTAATACACTATCCTTACCTAAGTGGCACTCTGGCACTCACAATTGTGGATAAAGCAGTAAGTGACTTTGCAGAGGTGGGCAGTAATATACCTTATTTATGTTCAAGGATCTGTAGTGCAGTAGAATTTGCTCTATCTATCTTGTGGATAATCCGTCCCTGCATACAGACCCACCTTCTGTGGTTCAGACTACTTGAATCCTGCTGATCATCTTGTGGACAATACTTGGTGTGTCCTTCCATCAATAATGCATGGAGTCACTTTAAATCAAAGTTCCAAACCAGTCTCAAAGTATGAGAAATGAAGTTCATACCAATGTGGCTGCTTAGGTAGAAGGAATCCTTACGTCAGGCCGCTCACCCGACAGCTGTTTCGGCTCCTCAGCGGTAAACCGTCATCAAGGGTGTATCTGTCCAGTCAAGAGTGTCTCTATTTTCTGCAAACCAAACTTAAATATACTCACCACCGGTGCAGCATAATCACTCTGATGAGGCAGGCGGCGCGTCCCCTCAAACAGTTCATCCCGGAATAGTCCCACTAAGATGACATCATCAGGCCGCAAGCAAATGGCTTTCATCCTAATCCCTTAAAAAGTGGTCTCCCATTTGCACAAATGATTAGATCGGTATGTACAACATCAGATAGGATGAGATTAGGTGTTGCACTTGAGGAGATGGGGGACCGATTTATCCATTTATTGATAGGTGTTTACTTTTGGAGAGAGAGAGCATGTTGAAATCCGATACTGTTACTAAGCCGATTCAGAATCAAATGATATTTAATAATACCTATTTAATCATGTCTGGTGTGCTCAGACGTGTTGTGAATCAACACTGGCACATACTCAACTCTGACAACAATATTGGAAGTTTAGTGGGTAATAACCCTATGTTTAGCTATAACCGTAGTGGCAATTTAAAAGATGCATTGGTGAAAAGGGATGTGTTACCTATGCAGCCACATTGGTATGAACTTTATTTCTCATACTTTGAGACTGATTTGGAACTTTGATTTAAAGTGACTGCCTGCATTATTGATGGAAGGACACACCAAGTATTGTCCACAAGATGATCAGCAGGATTCAAACCTTTTCATGCCCCTCTGCTGCCTATTTTGTTTTTAATCACTGAGCACGTTTGTTTGGAATTATTTTTGTGGAAACAATTTTTCCAGAATAAGGATTATGCTGTGATGCTACATTGGTCTGTACATTATGCAGATAATAAAAGGAATTTTCTACGTTTGATTATATTATGGCGTGCTGACTCAGTCTGTATGCACTTGCGAATATTTGATATATTTTCTACGTTATATTATGGAGTGCTGACTCAGTCTGTATGGACTTGTGAATATTTGATACATCCAGTCTTGCACCTATTTCTAAGAATAGAATATGTGCGCCTAGATCAATTGGTCATTTTTTTTGCTATCTATATATAT
>WWET01002296.1:228634-246138 GCA_011038615.1 Limnodynastes dumerilii
TGTCAGACGCCCAGCCGGAGGTCTCCTCAGAGGACCGGGGAAGGTGGCTAGAGAGTGGGGACTGTGTGGGAACATCATGTATAGTTGGAGCTGTGTCAGACACCCGGATTTCTCCTCAGAGAACCGGAGCCGCTACTTCCATGTCAGACGCCCAGCCGGAGGTCTCCTCAGAGGACCGGGGAAGGTGGCTAGAGAGTGGGGACTGTGTGGGAACATCATGTATAGTTGGAGCTGTGTCAGACACCCGGATTTCTCCTCAGAGAACCGGAGCCGCTACTTCCATGTCAGACGCCCAGCCGGAGGTCTCCTCAGAGGACCGGGGAAGGTGGCTAGAGAGTGGGGACTGTGTGGGAACATCATGTATAGTTGGAGCTGTGTCAGACACCCGGATTTCTCCTCAGAGAACCGGAGCCGCTACTTCCATGTCAGACGCCCAGCCGGAGGTCTCCTCAGAGGACCGGGGAAGGTGGCTAGAGAGTGGGGACTGTGTGGGAACATCATGTATAGTTGGAGCTGTGTCAGACACCCGGATTTCTCCTCAGAGAACCGGAGCCGCTACTTCCATGTCAGACGCCCAGCCGGAGGTCTCCTCAGAGGACCGGGGAAGGTGGCTAGAGAGTGGGGACTGTGTGGGAACATCATGTATAGTTGGAGCTGTGTCAGACACCCGGATTTCTCCTCAGAGAACCGGAGCCGCTACTTCCATGTCAGACGCCCAGCCGGAGGTCTCCTCAGAGGACCGGGGAAGGTGGCTAGAGAGTGGGGACTGTGTGGGAACATCATGTATAGTTGGAGCTGTGTCAGACACCCGGATTTCTCCTCAGAGAACCGGAGCCGCTACTTCCATGTCAGACGCCCAGCCGGAGGTCTCCTCAGAGGACCGGGGAAGGTGGCTAGAGAGTGGGGACTGTGTGGGAACATCATGTATAGTTGGAGCTGTGTCAGACACCCGGATTTCTCCTCAGAGAACCGGAGCCGCTACTTCCATGTCAGACGCCCGGCCAGAGGTCTCCTTAGAGGATCGGGGAAGGTGGCATACTCATACATTTTCTGACCTTTTTTTTTTAATACATATTTTCCTTGTAAAAGTCTGGATCATTTTATTTTAGCCAAAGAGTCCGCAGTAGAAAAATTCTTTGACAAGTGTAAAGCGATGTGGGCACATTATCCCCATACCTCAAAAACCGTCTAATTCATTGCTTTGAAAATACTAGTTGGTACCTTCTCAGGTTGGTGGAAAATAACCCACCTGTAGTCAGCTAAGGGAGAGGATTCTTTAAATGGCCAACTGCTAAATTTATTAAAGGGAATCCAAGAATTTGTTATAAGTGGTGGCAGCAAGGGTGAACCATCCGCCATCTTTACCTCAAGGGTAACACACATGATCTTATGATCAGTGATGTAAGGTGGTTAGAAATTAATGTCATTACATGTCTTTGTTGATTTAATCTCTACCATGATATACAACACTATATTACAACAAGAGAAAAATAAGATATTACTATGGTTATAATCTCTTTATTACGGCTTACTCTTCTTATTCCAAATGCAAATGTATTTTGTTTCTATATTACCATAATGTACA
This sequence comes from Limnodynastes dumerilii, assembly GCA_011038615.1. Lineage (NCBI taxonomy): Eukaryota > Metazoa > Chordata > Amphibia > Anura > Limnodynastidae > Limnodynastes > Limnodynastes dumerilii. The sequence goes on from WWET01002296.1 coordinate 230,220, forward strand.
ATACTGCAATATAACAAGAGAACAACAAGTTACTGTTATAACTATGATACACTTTTACTGTGCATTTTTCTCATCTATTGTCTAAATGTACTTTGTCAACATTGCTTTGTCTTAATAAAGAAATATTTTTAAAAATAAAATAAAATGTAAACAAAAGTTTAAGGTTAGTGTGTGTCATGCTCTGCACTTCTCTTCTGTATAGCACAATGTATATTATATAGATCAGGATATGCCTGGCTCTGTGTGTTGCATATGCTATGTGGGTCACAGCCTGTGTTTCTCCTCTCTGTTGTATTTTTGTCATTAGGAATCTATCTGTATTGAGTTGAGCTGTCAGTAAGATGTTGGGCCGGATGTAGAGTTTTAGTGGATCCGTAAAGTGGATCCGCTAAAATGTCCTAGCCAGAGTTGCATGTTTCTGTTGAAACATGCAACTCTGAATAGCCCATTGCAAAATGGGCAGTCTGTTAAAAACCCGAGGTTGTAGCCATTATAGCTCTTGCCATGGGTTACCGTAGGCTTTTTTTTAACGTTACTTTTAAAATAATAAAGAATCTATCCCCCCACCGCTATAAATAAAATAAATGAATAAAATCGCCACTAAAGGGCATGCTGATACTTGTAGCGCTACAAACACCAACATGCCCAAGGATGCCACCCCCATATGTTAATGTTTCCCTTATAGATATATATAAAAAAAATAAGGATTTAATGACTTTAACTGATGAATCCATTTCAGATGGAGCAGGTTTCAACTTATGAGCAGAAATTTTCTGCAACCATACAAACCCAGATCTAGACTCCTCCAGTTTAGATACTTCATTAGAGGAGGAAGATCTAAATTCCCTAATAAATATATTAGGAAAAGTCTTAATCAAAGAGAATAAGACTTGGTGGTAAATCACCACACTTGAAAAATATGTTTCAGACCATATAATCCCTAAAGGTCTAAAAATAGAAAAGGTCTCCACTACTGAGACTGAAACCTTCCATCGAGAGATAGAATATTGATATATGCTCATTCTCCTTGTTGGACTTGATCATTAAAGAAAGGAGGAATTGAGTGATTTAGAGGAGGAAATCCTACACTTAGAAACATTGACAGACCCATTTAAAAGTCTATATGAATATAGAGAACTTGAAAAAGAAATAGAAAGAAGGATAAAAAAAGAGTGAAAAGGACTTCCGGTGGGTGGTGCATCCAGCATGGCCGCATTTTAGCCCGCTCTATCGGAGGAACCTCTAATCCACTGCAATCCCTGCAGTATTAGAGTTTGGACCTACATTAAAGGACTTTCTAATATCTTTATATCTTCTAGAGTGGATACCTCCTTTGATCTGTTCCGGAGCCCTAAATATTCCCCCGGAGTTGGACCTGAATATCCGGCCCTCAGCCTTCATGTAAGATTGAGTAACTGTCGGCTTGTGCCAACTCACCTGCTTCACCTCGTTGATCTTCTGGGGTGATCCTCCTGGCTGTTGAGCGGAGGGGACCAGCTATTTGGGCACTGTCTGAATGGCCTGAGACTCCTTCTGTTGGACCCGCCATCTTGAATTCCTCTCCTTGTTTGGGAGCTGCGCCATTGCCGGTGTGTCCTGAGTGAATCATCTTCCTATCGCTGATTACCCCAGTGCTCGTCATATATCCAGCAGAACCAGCTCTTTACAAGTGCCCTATTGTAGAATAGATATCGGTGTGGTCATCTCCCACCTCCTGTTCTTGGAGTCACAGGAATTAACTTGTGGCCAAGACCCCTTACAAGTGTCCCTGCAGCAGTTTAGTAGAGAATAAAAGAGTTTGCATTTGCTGACAGACAGTTTGTTGTGGACTTTGCTTCTTTTTTGGGGGGGAGATTTGACCTGGTGCCCCAGCTGTGTGGACCGGTGGATCCCACTTTTCCTGCAACTTGCCCTGCTGTGGTGGACTGCCTGTCTGCTTGAGGAAGCGTGGACCAAAAGAGTTGCCATCTTCTATTGCAAAAAGAACTATCACCACACAGGAAGCAAAGAAGACTGCATGCAGGCACAAGAAATGTATTCCTTTCACTACCTTTTCTATTCTTCCTCTTTTTCTCTCCTATTCACTGCTACTCACTGCTTTGTCTCACACTCAGATCTACTTCTTTTTCTTCCTTCTCTCCTTCCTCTCTTCTCTTCCTTTACACTACCTAATATCCTAGAGGACAATTTTGAAACCTAAATAGCAAAGTACATTTTGTGTTTTGCCATTTACCTCACTCACTTGTATACAATTATATAAGCCCACTTACCTCGCCCTTTTCTTTTCTCCTTTCTGTTATCCCCATCTGGTGGCTCCCTTCTTACACTAGGGGTCTATAGGTCTCTAATACCTCGCCCATATTTGGTCAGAGATTTGGAAACAATGTGATCCCTAACCTATAGGGCAGTGCTTAGGGGACAATCGTTATAACATTTCTTATGGTTACGCACCTACTTGTGAGTGTTTTTTGAAGTACTCATAATTTGTGGCCTATCCAGGCTGCCACCAAGTATTGTCTTTGATAGGTAATGGATAGATTATTGGATAGGCCTGCCTCATCCACACCATCTACCCCATCTAAAAATACTAGAATGGGCAAACATCACAACCCCTCTGCTAAGCAAAGTCCTGCCTCACCTCCCCCTTAGATAATTCTCAAGACCCTATAATCTTAAGATCAGCCTCAAATTGCCACCTCTATTGAGGAAACAGCAAGAGAGCTCTCTAAAATCCTCCTGTCCCTTATGGATAAAAAATTTGAAGAGTTTCAAACCCGGTTGAACTTAGCCTTAGCTAAAATTGATGCGACAGCCACACAGATGTCTGCCCTGGAACAACGTACTGGCGATACTGTAAATACAGTTTAAGCCCTCCAGGCGACAGTGGCTGCGCAAACACAAACCATTCAGAATCTGTCCAACAAACTTGACGATTTAGAAAACCACCACAGACGCAATAATTTGTGTTTTGTGGGAATACCAGAATCTATACAAGGCAACCAACTGTTTGAGTTTATAGGTATTCTTATTCCACAATCACTGGGGATATTTGACCCAGCTACCCCCACACAGATTGAAAGGGCCCATAGGCTTAGTCCTGAAAGGCAGGGTCCTCAAAATAAACCTAGGCCTGCCATATTTCTTGATTTTAGGGTCAAGGAGAAATATCTATCCACTTATCGTCAGAAACAACATCTAGAAGTTGAGGGTCATAGAATTTTTCTATTTCAAGATTTCTCTACTGAGGTGTCTCAAAAGAGAAAAGCCTTCTCTGATGTCTGCCGTTTGCTAAATGAGCAGCACAAACGGTTTGCTCTGCTGTATCCGGCAAGACTTGATAGATAGCAGCCAGACACTTTTCTTTACCGATCCTCAACAAACAAAAGATCGCTTACACTTACACCAACCAGTACATGATCCACCAAATTCCTCTCACTGAGTGTACTACATGAGATCTTTTTGAGTAACACCAGACATTAATTCCAACTCTCTAAATGAGTGTGTTTATAAGTTAAATTTGCCCTCAGAGGCACTGTTTCCCTAATTACTGCTTATATTCTACTAGGGTCTCCTTAGAGGCTCAATCAGTGAACAACCCATGAATAAAATGGGGCTCACCATTTGTTTTCTTATGTTGTGTTCTTTCTATATAAAAATGTTAGCACTGCATTGTTTGATATTTAATATTGCCGATTATTGGTTGATTAATCTTTCCTATTTGTTTCATGTCTTTCTTTATCTACTGGAGTTGATTGTGGGAGAGAGCCATGTCATGTGTCTTTTACAGAAACTACAGCATTCTTTGTGTTCCTTGTTCCATATACAGAAAAGCTTCCTCTGTCTGAGACTTGGGTAGGATGACACAGCCATACCATTGTAATCATTTTCAGGATACTCTCGATCCCACACATCTAAAAGTGGTCTCCTGGAATGTGGGTGGACTGAACACTCCCATTATGTAAGAAGGTTTGCACACCTTAAATGTTCCCGTCCTGATTTAATCTACCTTCAGGAAACCCACTGGAGGGAGGGAGACGGTTCTACACTTAGAGCAAATTAGCTTGGTGATTGTATTACATCCTACTACACCACACAAGCTAGAGGCATGGCAATCCTTTTTGGCAGACATTTACAATATGAAATCTTTGATGAAGTACAGGATCCAGAGGGTAGTTTTTTTCTCCTTGATATGAAAATATAGCACACAAAATACACACATGTGAACATATATGGCCCAAATCATTCCCCTAGGGAATTCTATAGTTGGATTATACAGTTGTTGGGCAGTAGACCCACGTATGAAATTAATGTAGGAGGGGATTTCAACACAGTAGACAATTCCCTTATTGATAAGTCACCACCAAGTAGCAATTTGAACCCATACGTGTAGATGTACATGGATGCTTTGAAAACTACCCTCCAACTCAGTGACCCATGGTGGTTGTTAAACCCCTCTGACCATTCATATACATTTAATTCTAGAGCACATCACTCCCACTCTCGTATAGATTATATTTTAATTTGAAATGTTTTGTTGTCACGGGTTGGTGAGGCTAGGATAAGTGACATTTTGGTCTCTGACCATGCAATGGTAACGGTGTCTCTACAGCTTCCTAATACTCCTCGTCTACTTGCCTTTTGCGTTTCCCAAACAATTTGTACTATTCAGCTGATTTGACAAATTTCTTAACTAGACATTGGACAGATTTACTTGATGATAATCTAGAACACTGGAATAACCCAGTGCTTTTATGGGAGATGTCGAAGGTGGTGATGAGGAGTCATATATTCAGTTATATGTCTCAAAAAAAGAGAGCATCGCATGGCCACTACGAATTGCTCCGAAACAATGTGACAGATACTTCTCTTCCTTTACACTACCTAATATCCTAGAGGACAATTTTGAAACCTAAATAGCAAAGTACATTTAGTATCTCTAAACCAGTAGATTATTTGAAAGCTATCTTACTACCCAAGCATGCACCAATTTAGATTTCATTATAAATAAATGTAATCGGTGGGGTGATAAAACAGGGAAACTATTATCTACCATATCCAGACAGTGGTGGAAAAAGACTCACATCATTGCAATTAAGCATCGTGGCAGATGGCAGAGTCTTGTCACGCACAGAGGACATCCACACACAATTCACTGAATACTTTGTTGATCTTTATAAGGCTCATCCTAATTATATGGAGACTCATAACAGGTTATTGAGAGAAGCCCAACTGTCTACACTTTCTCTAAGCCAAAATAAGCTTCTCTCATTCCCTATCACAGCATCCCTATCACATATTTCTATCCCTATCATTGCCCGATTTTATTATTAAATACAGATTTTAAATCCTATCCAAAATTATGGCCACCCATTTGCAATCAATCCTCCCTACCCTTCTGACAGATCACCAAATGGGATTTGTACAGGGGCAACATTCTGTGGCGATGAAAACATCTCATGCTAAGAAGGACTCCCGCAATATGCTTTTGGGACTCCATACCCATAAAGCATTTGATACCTTAGCATGGCCACATCTGAAGGCAGTTTTGATTCATAGGGAATTTGACCCGTCATTTATTGTATTGGTGGAATATTTTTACCAGCGTCCTTTAACTACTCTGCTAATTAATAATACAAAAGGGAAGCCTATCTTAATGAAAAGAGGCACTAGACAAGGATGCCTTCTGTCCCGTCTGCTATTCAACCTCTGTATAGATCCCCTATTTTGTATACTTCAGGAATGGTCCTTGTTCAGGGGCATTTCCATAGGCACAACTGAAATAAAACTCTCAGCATTTGTAGATGATGTTTTATTATACACCTCTAACCCTAAAACTGATTTACAGCCAATACTAGACAAGCTGAATCCATTCAGAAACATTTCGGGTTTCCGAGTGAATATGTCGAAATCCGTTGCTCTATATCTTAGGAGAGGGGTCACTATTCCGTATTGGGTCGCCCAATTTTCTCTACAGTGTACACATCACTATATCACCTATTTAGGAGTGAAATTATCTAAAAATCCTGCTAACCTCTATAAGTTGAATGTCTCTGAATCTATTGAACGTATTGCCGCTGAGCTGGAGGATTGGAGGCATTTGTGTCTATCATTTTTAGGCAGGGCTAGTTTAATTAAAATGGTGTCCTTTCCTAGACTTATGTACACCATACAAGCATTGGGCCAGATCCAGAGCTACGTCTGCTAGCGTATTTACGCTAGCCGGAGACGTAAAAACACTATTTTGTATGTACTGCGCATGCGCGTGGCAGATGTTGTGTACTCTGAACGTATGTACCAGCCTAGTATCAATAGCATAACTATGAATGAAGGGTCGTGCCAACCATACGACACCCATAATTAAACTCCCGTACGGCCGACAGGAGTTATGCTTTGAAAAGTTAAGGTAGGGTTTGGCAAGCGTAAAATGGCAAAAGTACATACGACCAAGGGGAGTGCATAGGGGAATGCATAGTAAATTTGCTAGCATAAATATGCTACATCTTGAAATGTAATGGAAACGTAGCTCTGGATCTGGCCAATTGCCTCTTATAATCAAGCCCAAGGATCTCCAAAAGTTTAATTTTCTTTTTCGCTAATTTATTTGGGCAGGCAAGAGGCCCCGGATTAGTCTCCTTAAATTTCAGCAACAGAAGAATAATGGAGGCATAAATTTCTCTAATATACGGGACTATAATTACTTGAGATTTGTCAGGGATTGGCTTCGTGGCCATAATATCTATGCTAACACAAAGGTGGAATCAGGATTTTTTGGCAGGAATGTATCTGGTGAGCTTTCTTCACTTACATTATCAGGAGACCATTTAAGAACTTAGGGACAATCCACTACTCTGGTCCACTACAAAGGTGTGGCACCTGCTTCGACACAAACATTAATTAAACGCACATAAATCTGTATTTCTTCCTTTTGTGGATAATCCATATTTTTTAAGTGGTGAATAAAACTGCCCCTTTCTTGATTGGAGGAGGAAAGGCCTCTTAATAAAGAAACCAAGAAGCCTTTTATATTTGCTTAGGGAAAGATTTCTTTTTGTGACACCTTACCCCTTAGCTTTCCTCCAAGTACAACACTACACTAGCATGATATTACGTAATCTCTCCAACATGGATTTACAAAATCCATTGGATGTTCTCCTGTCTTCGCCACCCTCTGGTTACAAGAAAATATCTAAACACTACAGATTTCTTAGAGACCCCATAGATCAGGGGAAGGGAACCTCCATTCCGAGGGCCATATAAGAGCCCCCGAAGTCATTTGGTCTGGCCCTCCGCAGGCGGGACTCGAACAGGGGATGTGGCTTGGCTTCTAGATGTGCCCTCCAGAGCGCCGGTGCACTAGGCTGTAAAATCACTCCGGAGATGAGGACTGCATCGCACGGCAAGGTCCAGGCTCTAGATCTTGATCTGCTCCTGAGTCCCTAAAACTCTCCATAAGCCTGGATCCTGATCATGAAACTCTCATTGGGGAGCATCTGGATCTCCAAAGCTCATATTAGGGTTTAATTAATTACATTTTTCACCAAATATAGCAGCCTCATTTTTAAGTTGATAATTTTGTATGGCCCGCAAATGATGTTCTTAATAACCAAGTGGCCCTTGGCAGAAAAAAGGTTTCCCACCACTGCCTTAGATCATGCCGCGGTTCAAACAAGCATGTCATAATGGCTGCCACACTCTCCAACTATGTCCTGTGATAATATTCTAAGGTCTATGAACTGCTCATGTAAAATCCTATCTTCTAGTCAATACCAGGAAATGTTTTTAAACCTATACCACAATGCATATTTTTCCCCTAACAGAATATTCAGAGCAGGGTTGTCCAATACTGATACTTGGCCAAAATGTTTTGAATCAGCGACTGATATGTTTCATTGCTTTTGGGCATGCCCATTAATTAGAAATTTTTGGCTTCAGGTGAAACGGTTTGCAGAGGAATATTTGTTAAAATTTCTCCCATTGTCAGCAGAATGGGCAATATTTGGCATCCTTCCCTTAACACAGAGAATATCATGGGGCAGTAGACGCTCACTTTTTATATTAGTGCTGTGGCTAGAAAAACCATTTTGCAGCAGTGGAAAACTAGTCTATCTCCATCCATCCAACTGTTCAAGCAGAAATTACATTTTGTTTTCAAAATAGATTGGGTGGAAACATTGTTAGACAAAGAGAATAAAACTGAAAATTTATTTGAAGTGTGGGAGTCCTACATGGACATACTGCCCCTAGCTACCAAAAGGAAGATTCATGATACCTTGCAACACATTACCTGGTATGAATTGAGAAGGATTGCCAACGATCCCCCACTACTTCTTTAAAGCTCAGTTTGTTTGATAAATAACGTTTCTTTCAGGAGGGTTGAATTTATAGTTCTGAATGCTGTGTTTGTGATTATACCTGGCTCTCTTCCTGCACATATATTTCTGTTGTATATGGGAAGGGGGGTAGGAATGGATCATTACTATCTATACCCTCCCTTTTAACTGGATGGTTTTATAATTAAATAGAAGGACATTTTTGTACTGATATCATATACTCTTCATTTTATACCGTACAATGATATATGAAGCTGTACTTCAATGTAATTTGTAACAATGCAGTGTTTGACACTAATAAAGAGATTTTGAAAAAAAAAGTGAGAAAGAAAAAAACGAAATAAGCTTTTAAGAGCTTGTAAAAAATTGATTGGAGAAGATACCCCAAATCAAAATAATCAGGAATCTCGCAAAGTACCTAAAAAAAAATCAACTTACAGACTAAACCCCAAACATCCAAGAAAAAAGAAAAAAAATCATAGCAACCAAAGAAAAACCAGTAGTAATAAAAAAATTGTGAAAAATAGTGGAAAAAAAAGAAGGAAAATGATCAAACCCAATTAAAGCCAATGCCCCCCAGAATCATTCAAACCAGAGGGAGTATAGGGACCAAAGGGAGTATAGGGGGAAAAAAAGGGGTATCCATGCCAAAGGGAGTATAGGGCAGGAAGAAATTATTCATATCCACGTCAAAGAGAATATAGATATGAAATAAACTATACATATCATAGAGAATATAGGGATGAAAGAAATTATCAACAAAGAAGGGAATATAGGGATGAAAGGAATTATAATCATAATAGAAATCCTTTTCCAAATACCCATATGGAAATTACAACTTTGATAGAAGAAAAACAAACTACTATAGAGAGTTTAATGGAGGAAATGGAACTAATTTTAGGAATGAGGATCCCTGAGAAAAGTGACAGAAGGTAAAAGAGAAAAGATTTTTTAAACCAAGGAGAGAATATTTGGATCATTATGATCTATCATTAAGAAATTGATTTACTCCTCTGAAAGAGGGATATGATGATTTTTTTTAAACAAGTTACATCAACGCAACAAATAGTGAAGAATATTAGGACCAGGGGGAAGGGAAGCGATACTGACAAAATGTCCAAAAAGAAGAACTAAAAATAGTTTACCCCGTAAATCAAATATCCCCAGAGAAAAATGTTATTTTTAATTTGAGTAAGCACAAACTTACTGATAGTGAAATACAAGTTTTGATTAAAGGACTAAAATCCACCAAATTTTACTCAACACTTTTGTTGATTATGTAGAAGAACTAAACCTCCTTTTTATTTATGTGCTGACACATAGTGTTATATAATGCGTCAGACCTCTCTTTTGTTCCTTGTAGTTACATAGTGGTCACTTTGGTCCTTGGCTGCACCTCTTCAAGGTTTAAATTGTTTACACAATGTCAGCTATTGAAAACACAAACCATCCATACTTTACTGCTGCCACATTTTGGAAAAACATCTTTTGAACATATTTTCAGACACCAATATAAGGTTAAGCAATAGCCACTGGTGGTGAGTGCAAACCTTTGGTCAGTTAAATTATTTCAGTCTGTCCAAATGAGCAGCTGAACTGCAGGGAACGATTCAGAGATTAATGAGATTAATGGGTTTATAGAAGCCCATAGCGATGCACTGATTAAAGGAGCTGTTGTCTGTCACTTAAGTGTTTCTTTTCTATTTCAAATTTTGGCTGCACCTCTTCATTTATATATTCACTTGCACACATTTAATATGTTGAATTAGAAGCGCAGCCTGTTTTCTTGCTACTGCTACTAGTTTCACTTGGGAGCCTGACCCCTCCCCAACATGACCGCTGCATACTGTTCAAATGCAGGAGTATACCAAAAAAAGGGAAAAAGGGGAATCACTGGTGTGCATTAAACTGTCAATCATCCAAAATAGGAGCTTGGATTGGCTAGGATAAATGAGCTCATTTAAAGGGGACATTACCCTTGCACAGACTGATGATGTCAGCAGGCAGTGGCCATTTTATTTCCATTGTCTTTCATGATGGATAATGAGCAGCAGCTCAGTGACCCTGACATTATTGTTATGTGGATGTATTGTTAGCTTTCTGCAAATGCTGATACTGTGGCAGATGTTAGAGTGTATATTGAATAGGAGAAGGGCGTTATTTTTGGCGGAGAGGCAGAACGCTCGTCTTTAATATTTGCGCAGGAGGAGGAAGTACATCAGGTCCAGCCTTATGTCCATCTTGAGGTTCAGCACCCTGATAGAGTGAAGTTTGTGGGCCACAGACCGTGGTCACGGTGAAGCTTTCTGGGTGACTGTGGAAGCTTTTGAAGACCAGCAGTGGATGGTCCACTTTCGTATGTCACGTGGGACCTTCAACTATGTGTTGGACCTGATTTCCTCTGCATTGTCCAGACAGTGCATGAGATTCCGGGTTCCCATCCCACCATGGAGGAGGCTTGCCATAGTGTTGTGGTGGTATGCTACCCCTGGCGAGTACCGGACCATCACAAGCATGTTTGGCGTTGGCATTTCCACCGTGTGCAATCTTGTGCGTGAAGTGACGGAGACATTGGTTCATGAACTGTATCATCGATTCATCTGTTTGCCTCACGGACAGCATCTGGATGAAACAATAGCCGGCTTTTTGAGACGTGGTTATCCACAGTGTGCTGGTGCCATTGACGGGACACACATCCCCATCATAGCCCTGACACAGCACCCCGCGGATTACCACAATCGTAAAGGCTGGCATTCAGTGATTCTACAGGCTGTTGTGGATCACAATTATTATTAAGCTTTTTATGTTATTGCATTTTTGCCTATAAAGTTGACATGCTTGATGTACAAGAATTCTAAAAGTATTGTCCACCCTAGTTTCACGGATGTGTTCATTGGCTGGCCGGGACGCTCCCATGTGCCCGTGTTTTGGTCAATTCTGACCTTTACCATCTGGCTGAGGAGGAAAGAGATGGATACCTGTTTCTGAGAGAGGTAAATTGATATTTTTTGCAAGTGTTCTTGTGTGTGTAAATGCTACTAACACCGAATTTATTACAAGATTTTACATGAAGGAATATTAAGGTGCAGGCCCTATTCTGACCCTATAATTCTAGATGGATACTGACTATTCCCACTTGTACTAACTGATGATGTTGTAATTAGTATGCAAAGTGTAAAATGGTAATATATTCCCTGTTCTGATTTTGTATAGACTGTAGCTGTTGTATAACGTGTTGATAATACTTGTAACTAACTAACCTTTGTTTTCTTGCTTTGCAGAAGTCAATAACTGTGAACGGTGTAGAGATCCCTGTGCATATCATTGGAGATGCTGCCTACCCATTATGAAGATAGATTATGAAGGGCTACACTCAGCACCATCAACTCTCTCCGGAACAAGTTCGTTTTTCGCACACACTAAGCTCCGCTAGGATGGTGGTGGAGAATGTGTAAGGTCGTTTAAAAGGACGATGGCGGCGTTTAATGAAACGCAGTGACATTGACAATCACCTTCTGCCTCACGTGGTCGCTGCCTGCTGTATTTTCCATAATATCTGCGAGATACAGAAGGACCACTTCTTACCGGAGTGGAACCTTATGGACTCTGATGTACCGGAGCCACCTGACCAAGACACAAGTGAGGTTGAGCGTCCCCATTCTAGTGTGGAGCACATTAGATCAACCATTTCCTCAAACCTTTTTTCCCTTGTTTAATGTTTGTTTCATAAAAAGAAATTTGTTTTGTTCAAAACAGTGTTTTTATTCAATACACTTTGATAGCAAATCATAGCTAATGTGCAATCTTAGCTAAAGTAGTTGTAAGTGCAAAAAAAACATAAATACACAATATAAAAATAGTAGCCTGCCTTTTTTTTAAAAAGACACACAATATGAAAGTGCAAAACACAAAACCATAGAAATAGGTTTAACATACAAACATTGAAACCAAAAACAAATTGCGTTTACAGTTTGCAATAAGAGGGCCCTGATATATTATCCTGGGGAGGTATACTGGGTGGCTGCTGCGTTTGATGGCCAGCCTTTGGTCCAACAAAAAATTGACGTGGTGGTATAGGTTGTGTGGATGACGCCATTGTGGGTGGAGCAACGGAAAATGGTGCTTGATGTTCAGGAAATATATGGCCTCTATGTGCAGCATAGTTTCCTTCCTGATAGTTCCAGGATGGTGAAGGCGGAGGCGAGGGTTGGTGTTTAGACTTTATGGCTTGTATCATCTCCTGCATCATAGACATGTTTGCCTCCTGGGTTTCCCGCATCATTGCCATGTTCGCTTCCTGGTTTTCACGGCTTTGGGTTGTTATCCTTTCCAGGAAAGTGTGCTGTAGTTGTCGCTCGTGTTCAAAGAAGCGCTCCATGCACTTATCATCCTGGCATTGCATATTCTGGTCCATTTCTGCAAGTTGTTTGAACATGACCGCCGTCATGGCTTTAGTTGCCACCTCCACTCTATTCATGCATTTCCGCCTCTCTGGAACATTGAACATTGTGGGTAAAAAATATTACATTAATATACTGCAAGAATATGTGTGTGTATATTATGATCTGCTGATTATGCTTGAGGCCTCAATCCTCTTGCATTTGTTGCACACTGCGACACATGGTTTAGTTATGATAATGTTCCCCTGTTATAATTTTTTTTACATCTGTTCTGGTTATTCAATTGTTTGTATTTTATGGTTTTTCAAAAGTTTTCTAGTTTTTTAATAGTTTAGAGTTTTGGGTTTTTCTATATCTGATTTATATCAATCTGGGACTTTACCAAGGACTTTTTATATTTAAATTTATGGCCAATCATGGACAATATGCAATTGGTAGCAAAAATACATCATATGCAAACAAATATGGACATTACGACAGCTATGAAGGACATTAAAACCAGCTAAAAAAAGACCACAAACATTAATTTATCGCTCAAGTAAAAGGACTTACCATTCCCACGCAATTCTGTGGATGCTCCTGGTTCCTCCTGGCTTGACGGCACTGCGTTTGGGTGGCTAAGTGGCACACGCCGACTGGAACTCCGTTGATGAACTCTGCGTGAAAGAACCGTCCTCAATGGAGCTGTCTTCATCTGCGCAAGATGAATCAAGAGGAGTGTCCTCAAACAGAATCGGAGAACTTGGTCTTGTCTCCACGATGCTGCGTTGTGAGGACTTCTCCTTTGCTGCAGTAATTTAGGATGATAATGCCATAGGGTCACACGTAGTTAAAATTGCCAAAGACAGCATTGCAGAGCTCATACAAAGGCCAATTTATGCGACCAGAGCCACTTTTCTTTTGTGAATCATGGACTTTAGCAAACTGTTTGCGCAAGGCCTTCAATTTATTAACGACCTGCTGTTGCGTTTTGCTGATCCCCCTTTTCTCCAAAAGCTTTGCAATATTGGAATAATATTGGAATAAATGTGTGTATCCTTCACTGTTCCATAAATTAGTTTTTTTTATCTCTTCTTCCCTGTGTATCTGTAACAGCTCCCGCACTTCGTCATCCCTCCAATGCGCCATTCTAACACTGACCACGCCGGGCAACTTTGGATGACATCACAATTCCTGCGCCGAGAAAATGTGTCCAATCAGGTGTAAGTATGAAAGACCCAGGTTGAAAACAACCCTGGTGCTTTCACATTACCACCCTTCCCGGGTTGAACATGGGAAAAACCCTTCTTTTTTCCTTTGTTTCATTCTCGGGTCTGTTTACCCGGCTCTACCGGAAGTGGCGCTTTCACATCACCACCAAAAACCCGGGTTTTTGCAAAATACCAGGTTTTTTATCAAAAACCTGGGTTTTGGTGGTGATGTGAAAGGGGTATTAGATACAAGTAAGTTAGTTAAATAATTCAGCACAAATTGCAGCTAGATAGAGGATCCCTAGCTAGGCATACAAGCCCATTAAATAACATTAGTGCAGGGTTGATCAAAGGTAAGTTAGTAGGATAGCCCAGCACAATTAGCAGCTACATAAAGGATCCCCAGCTAGGCATACAAGCCCACTGATAAAGGGGAGATTATAGGCAGGGTATAGAACAATTTTAAACTAGTAGCTCAGGATTGAACAGTCTTAAGGCAACGGGGGTATGGTGCTTACGTAATTCCTCTTTCTATATGGTTGTGCGGCCCCTCTTACAAGAAAGGGGCTGTCCCCATCATAACAAGTGTCATATCTCCGCCATCAAGGCAAAGATAGACATGGTAATGAGGGGACGGAGAGGGGGAAGCCCTGTTAAGATCAGGAATGTGGCTGTAAGGCCGCATATGTGATTGTAAAAGTTAAGGTAGGAATCTACCTTAACACATAACACACATAACACATAAGTGTCCAAATTTACTACCAAGAACGGGAAGTGCACGTGATGTGCACTCCCCGCTACGAGGACGGCCGTAATGACCTTGGGCGTCTGTAGGTCTGGAACCGGCCCAAGGTTAGTGTACGTATAAGTAATTTTTTTGTCTGACTATTCACCATTGACAACACTAAGTTTAGTATAATGGGCCTGATTCAGAGATACAATATTATCGGTATTTAGGTGCGTATATTTAGGATCTTAAGAAATTTGCATCATTGCGCATGCGCAGTAATAGTGCAACACCATCTACGTAGAGGTTAGGATCCTAAATTCGGTAAGCGCAGACCTGTGAATCGATCGCAAGCACTTAAGATCCGAAGTGCTGCGTAAATATAGGACCCGAATGATTTGCATAAATATGGGCGGGGGGAGGCATTGAGATGAGGTAAAGTGGGCGCGGGCTGACACTTAGGATCTTAAATAAACGCAACTAATTCACTTAAGATCTCAAATGACAGCGCAGAGTTAGGGTTAGTCAATGGTGGTCTAACTTTAAGATCCGCCGCTGTTTGCAAGGGGAGTGATTGTTTATTCAGTGGGTTGTAACCTGCTCCAACCTGCCACTTAGATGCGTATATTTGAGATCCCATCGGCAGCGGATCTCTGAATCAGGCCCAATTTGTTTTCAAGTTATATGATACCGATACATGCAGAACAATGCCTTTAATATGCTCACTTATTTATATTACATAACAGTGATTATGAAATTTTTTTAAAAGTATGTTTACACTACACATAATCTGTGCTCACAATAGGTCGAATACCTTATCCGTTGTGCACAGATGCTATCAGTGTATTGAAAACCAGAATAAAAGGTGCTATTGACATACACAATATAGCTTATAGCTATAGCTTCCTTATTCGAATAGATCTTTTCTATTTTAAGACTGAGATATTTTATCATTTTTTTTGTTTAGATAACCATTTGACCCCACCCATTACACAAAAAATCCAGTATATAAATATCTCTCTGACTTTTATTTTAAAGATAGAATGTCATAGTTGGTTACTGGTTAATTGCAAAAGTGGTGGGGTGCCTTTTTTTTGTATCTGTGTGAATTCCCCATACCTTGCTAGTACCTGCTCTATATTAACTTATAAATTGATTTGAGCAACCTCCATTTTGTGTGTTTGTTTTAATGCTTGTCTGGGACAGCAGCTGATAAGGGGTGTTGTTTCAGAGTAACTGTTTAGGAGACTTGGGGACCTCTGTGTGTTGTGT